>JAWRVF010001283.1:0-85781 GCA_036785485.1 Physcomitrellopsis africana
GCTCTACATCAGTCTATGCATCGGATTTTAGGCAATTAGCATGTGACATCAACTGGGACAAAGAAGCATTGATGAGTCAATTTTATTGGAATCTAACGAACAACGTGAAGGATTAGTTGTTATCTCTTCCTGATCCACAAATCCTCAACGAAGCCATTAGCTAAGCTATGAAATGTGATAACCGCCTATTTCAACGTCGCCAAGATCAACGCTCCAAACAATATACAAATCGTCACGGCGCAATTTTATCGATAAGTAGCCTAAATTTATAATCGGACGTGGAGGACATGCAAATTGATGTGATACATGTCAAATCTCTTATTTCTGAAGAAAAGAAACAGCATATGGAAGAAGATTTGTATTTGTATTGCGGTGGAGAAGGCCATAGAGTTGGAAGCTGTCCTAAGAAGCAAAATAGATGCAGCATCAAGACTAGAGGTACGTTTGTTCAGGAAAACAAGGATGCTTGGCTACAATAGGAACCGTGCGGTTGGACAAATCAATACCAGGTTCCTCTCTTTCTATTCAACTTACCCGTTGTTTTATAATTCCTTTGTCTTTTGGCCTTTAAAAACTAAAAACCTTAGCCTTATTAGATTTAGGAGCATTTGCTTATTTCTTAGACCAAGAATTTGCGAAGCGTCACAAAATTCCCCTAGTACAAAAATTCAAGCCTATTCACGTAGAAGTAATAGATGGACATCCTTTATTGTCTGGTAGTGTCACCCATGAATCAAAATCTATAGATGTGACATTTAAAAACCATAGTAGTTATATTATTTTCAACATTATAATAACCCCATCAAACCTTGTTATTTTTGATCTTTCTTGGTTGGAAAAATATAATCCATCTATAGATTGGAGGCTACAGAAGATAACATTTTCCATAGAACAACCTAAAGACAAGTCTTGAAGAAGACCCCAAACCAAAAAATCTTTGTTTATTGGAGCAAGAACGTTTGTAAGATCGTGCAAGGAAGGCACATCATTGGTCATTTATGTGACTCTAACTAGTGGAAAGCAAATTTCAACAGCAGGTATATCGGAACAATACAAGGATTTTCAAGACGTGTTCCAAGAAAAAAATGCTGACATACTATCGGAGCACCAACTATACAATTGTGCCATAGAATTACAAAAAGGAGTACAACTGCCTTTTGGCCTAATCTACAACCTATAGCAAACGGAGTTGGCTGAATTGTGGAAATTCATTGACGAGAACCTAGCCAAGAACTTCATTTATCATTCAAAGTTGCCAGCTGGGGCACCATCTTATTTGTTAAGAAGAAAGGTGGCTCACTACGGATGTGCATGGACTATCAAGGTCTCAACAAGGTGACAAAGAAGAATCGCTATCCATTACCTTTGATCTCTAGTCTTCTGGAACAACTTGGACGAGCAAAGATCTTTACAAAGATTGATCAATGGAGAGCTTACAACCTTGTGCAAATCAAAGAAGGAGACAAATGGAAGATAGCTTTTCATATAAGGTATGGCCATTTTGAAAATAATGTCATGCCATTTGGTCTTACCAATGCTCCGGTGGTCTTTCAACACATGATGAATGACATTTTTTGAGAGCATCTAGACGATTTTGATGTCATCTATTTGGATGATATCTTGATATTTTCCAAGAACAAAGAAGAGCATGAGAAGCACGTTCGTTTGGTACTCGAAAAATTATGCAAGTGAGGACTCTATGCCAAGTTGGAAAAGTACTTATTTCACCAAATTGATATGGAATTTTTAGGGTTCATTGCGACTACGGAAGGCTTGAAGATGGATCCCAAGAAAGTGGAAGCAATTGTGTCTTGGAAAGTTCCGAAGACGGTTAGAGACATACAATATTTTCTTGGCTTTGCTAACTTCTATTGGATCTTCATCAAGAATTACTTTCAAGTTGTTGCTCCATTCACTCGATTGACGTGTAAGGATAAGCTCGAATGGAGACCTCTAGCAAAAAAAACATTTCAAAAACTTAATACGGCATTTACTATGGTGTTATGTTATAAATTAAAATATAATGTGAAAGATATAAAAGAATGTATTAAAATAAAAAGTTTAAGATTAGAAGAGGAGAGGATAGAAAAGAGAAGGTGTTGTGATTATAACCACATTATCTTGGGAGTTATAGTATTTATCACAAGCTCAGGGATGATAGGTAGGCCAAACTACTAATTTCTTACTGAAATTTCCACTAGCAGTACCAAGTCATGAAGCCAAGGATTTCTACGGTAAAGTCAAGTGGATTCGAATCCACGTCAGCTCCAAACTAGCTAAGAACTTAACCACACAAGCTTCTTTGACTTGGTAGTGTAGGATGTAGTTCTTTCTTTCTTTTTTATCTCTAATCTAATCTAAATTGTTTCTTTCTACTTGTTAGATTTTCTTCTATTTTATCTTAAATCTACTTCATCTTTATTCTCTTCTATCTTAGATCTAAACTTAAATGTTGTGGGCTGAAATTAGAAGAGAAGTTGGTAGAAAAAATGGTACTAAGAAGATAGAATAGAAATTTACCTTAAAAAGTGACATTTCTTCAAATTATTCCAAAAGAAAGGATTAAAGAGGTGAAAAGACATGGCTGAGGTGTCTCTTTGACCAAGGAAAGAAGGGATACCGGGCGGGGATGACAAGGAGGGGTCTTGAAGAAGAAGGGGAGAGAGTTTTTTTAGAGGTGTATTGGATTTTGTATAGGCAGTGTATATTTTGATATGCAGAGGGAGCTTAGAGAGGATTTTAAGTGCAATTTTTTTATAGGTTTGTAGTAAACAAGATAAAAAACATATAAAAATAATTCTCATATCTTTTGATTAAATATCAAGGGACATATGAGTTGTCAAAGTTGTAGGTGTTTAAAACTAGGGCAATGAGAGTTACTAAATTTCGGGCCTTAGCTGTTAAGAACCACTTAGACTCTAGAGGCAAAATTTATTAAATTTTTGTTTCTTATAGAGTTAACTAATTTTTTTCAAAATCTTTAGTCAATATGATCTCTGAGCAAAGAGTTATGAATGAAATTGTAACCACGTTTAGGTGAAAAGTGAAATAGAGTGAAGGCAGAATTGGGGTTTGTATGGGCAATGTGTGTGTGGATTTTTTTGCATATAAATAGAGCTAGGAGACGAATTTGAGTGTGAAATTTAATAGACATGATTTAAGTAAGTTACAAAAGAGATGAGAGTAAGTTTGATATTCATTCGTTTTATGAATAAAATGTTATGCTCTTTCAAAGAGATAGGGGTCTATCTCCAAGTCAATGAAGTTTGAGGGAGCATATCTTTGTGATCACAACAGCATTTTGAGTAAAACTTATTGGGATTTGTAGATATATGAGTCTATTAAGTTTTATAAAAAATTAATTTCTATTGGAATTATGTTTAAAGAATTATAAGGAAATTCGTAGTCGGATCTAGAGTTGTTAGGAGACATAATTAAAGAAGAAGGATAGAGTCTATAATTCTAGTTCAAAGAGGAATTTTGGAGCAAAAATTTGAAGATGCTTACAACATAAAGCAAGCAATAAGTCTACCAAATTTCAATACTTTGGTCTTTGTTAATGAGGAGAAATGAAGGTGTGAAGAAAAAAGGGTCCAGAATCAAAAACATCATAGAGGGATTACTTTGACAACATAGTTCTCTCTAACCACATGAGCTATAATCAAAAGGTTTATGGGATTTGCTTCTTTACTTCCTTAAGTACTTTGTGTTTTAATTTTGCTTCAATTGATGTGGTATCCTAGGATTTATGAGCAAAATTGAGGACAGGTTTCTAAAGGCAAGATATGTTAGGGCTAATAAAGTATGTTTTTATATAAATTCTTCAATTTTATGAACTTTATGAATCTCATCTTGCACTTGAGAAACTAAAGGCACAAAAGACCCAGTGTTTCTTAGGGATAAGACTGTCATCACGACAACGGCTCTAATCTTAATACATCCAAATTTTGCAAAGGCTTTCTATTTGGAAACCAATGCTTCGAATTTTGCTTTAGGAGCGGTACTTTTGCAGATGGGCATTGACAATAAGCTTCATCCAATTGCATTCTATTCGCGAAAGTTTTCTGCAGCTGAGATTAACTACAAGATCCATGATAAAAAACTCCTTGCTATAGTAGATTCTTTCCAAGAGCGACATCACTTCCTTGAAGGAGCTGCACATCCGATGACCATTGTCGTATTGTGGTTTGGCTACTATGTGAAAAAATTGTACATATATATTTAATGTATATTTAATGTATAATTTACTACATAGCTAAAAGAAAGCCATATTAGTGGATTTTTATTGGTTATAGGATGTGATTAGGTTGTTAGTTTAGAAGGGATCCATTAAAAGGATTATTATTAAGGTTTATACAACCTTATTTTTTTTTAGTAGTGACTTTTGAAGTTAATTTTATATTGATAATAACTTGTATATATCTTAAGTCACCTATATTAGATATTGGGGATCTTATTTAGACATACTATGTGCAATTATTCCGGCTATGATTAGTGTCATCACATCAAATGCATCTCATTATATAATTTTTTTTTTCCTTCTGGTGGCTGTGAAGAACCATTGCTTTGACCCTTCTTCAACTCACTCATTTCCACCCTTAATTCTTTTATACCTTTGATTAATTTCTCAAGAGTACATTCATTTATTATTTTGCTCTTTTCAATAATTGTAGATGGAGTGGATTGCATCAATGGTGTATTTTGAATCGAAGAAGTGATTGGTTCTTTTGAGATGCCTATTGGAATGGCTTCTGCACATGCCTCCATTCCCCTAGATCTCACCCTTTGTTGTTTGGCTAGTAAAATGATGGATTCTTCCACTCTTCTCCAATCTGTAATGAAGCCACCTTCTGCGCTCTTGTCTCTCAAAAGTATAAGCAATCTATCTTCTAAAGCTTCATCAGCTGCTTGTAAAAACAGCTCAACCTTTCGACCATCCAAGAACATCCGATCTGACACAAAAAGTTGGCCATATTTCTTTTCAAATGCTTTGAGTAACTCATTTGGTTCCATCATCTTTCCTGGGCGTTGTTCTACCCAATCTAGGAAAAATCGCTTAGTCATCCTGTCAATGTCTTCATCAAAGAACTCATTTCTCATCCGTTCTTCAAACCTCACCTATGTGATTGCATTAGCAGTTGTTCTTATATGATGCACTCGATCTCGAATCTCTGGTACCACAGCCAAATCAAAAATCTCTAATATTCTAGCTTGTGGAACTTGATGGATTTCCATTTCACAAACATAGGCTTTAAGAAATTTAGTGACATCTCTGCCATCAAACCGGCCTACTTTGTCAATGACTCCTCGAAGTGCCTTTGTAGCTCTATGTCCATCTAAATTAGATCGTTGTTGCTCCACCAACATGGTGACCGCCCTAAGAAGATCCATGGCTCCAACCATTCCTTGTTCTTCTCATAAATTTTTCCGTGAAGTCATATCTTCCATGATTCTTAATCCAATTGATTGCCCCTAAAGCAACTCTCAGTGGAAGCACCAATATGTCTTGGCAAAAGTCCGCTTCAGGTAGATGCAAGGTCCCTCTTTACAATCAAGTTGGATCCAATATGCACAAACTTTCTTAAATTTTTCTTTTATAGTCACAAAACCATGCGTATAATAAATCAACAAACTAGAAGCTTGAAAATTTATAAATCGAAATCCAGCCATTTATATAAGTTCAAATTTTGGAAGCATAGAGTTCACTTCTTTAGTCATCTTCACAAAAATTCTCAACCGTGAATTCATTACCGATCACCAGATATCATCAAAATATTAGCAAGTAATTATATAAGTAAAAACCAAACCAGAAACTTGAAAATTTATAATTTAAGATCCAACCATTCAAATAAGCTCAAAATTTAAAAAAACATATTTCATACCTTTGATCTTTGTCACATAAATTTTGAGCCGTGAATTCATTGCTGATCATTAGATACTACCAAATCCTTGGCAGATACTTTTAGAAGTCAAATCTCAACTAGAAACTTGAAAATTCATAATTTAAGATCTAGCCATTCAAATAAGCTCAAAATTTGGGAAAACATAATTCATACTTTTGATCTTTGTCACATGAATTTTGAGCTATGAATTCATTGTCGATCATTAGATATCACCAAATCCTTGGCAGATACTTTTAGAAGTCAAATCTCAACCTGAAACTTGAAAATTCATAATTTAAGATCCAGTTGTTCAAATAAGTTCAAAATTTGGGAAAATATATTTCATACTTTTGATCTTCATCACCTAAATTTTGAGCTATGAATTTATTGCTGATCGTTAGATATCACCAAATCCTTGGCAGATACTTTTAAAAGTCAAAACCCTAGATATCTGAGAACAAATTTGCCATTGCTCCCTAATCAAAGTTTCAATTGATATGAGATTGTAGACATAGACTCTTTATAGTATAAGTAATATGTACACCAAAAATGAGCTTCAAATTCATCTTGAAACTCAAGTTCTAGCTTAAAGCAAATCCTTCTATTTATCTAACTTCTTCAAAAACCCAGTTTAGTTTGCTGGGTTTAACTAGCCATAACTCACTCATTCTGAACTCATTTCTATCAATTCTTGGGTGTAAAATGTGTAGCTTGAAGTCTAGTTTCTAATCCAACTTTTTGATTTCTTGTTTGTATCTTAAAACTTCTAATATACCCTGAAAAGTGACAGTAGGTGTCATATTAGTAGTCTAAGTTCAAACAAGCATATATCTCTCATCTAAGCTCCGATTCCTGCGTTTCTACCACCTAAACTCATGCCAAGAAGAAGCTCTCTCTGAATACCTCTCTTCCTTTGCCAAAAAACCCCGTCTTCTTTTCCTCCGAGCTCGTCAAAGAAGTCGCAGCCATGGTCTTCAAAGTCCAAGTCAACAATTAATATTTTAAAGTTATAAAAACCCCAAATCTAATCCTCCAAGTCAGCACTATTAATGGAAGCCAACTATTGACATCCAAATCTACTATTTATCCTTGGTAAAATCCTAAATTCAACCTCAAAGTCAAAATTCCTTATATCTACAAATATAACCTTGAATCTACTAAAATCTAAGATTGGAAAAAAGATAAAAGAAATGAAAGAAAGTTTCAAGGCTAGATCAAAGTTAAAGTTAAGATTAAAGATAAGATAAAATTTTAACTAAAGAAAAAGAAAGAAAGTGAGAAATTTTTCTTAAACTATATAAAAACTTAGATTGGTAAGAAGAAAGAAAAAACTCAATAAAATTTTCAAGAAAAGATAATTAAGTTAGATTTCTATATATAGATGTATTTACTTCATGACAGCGGATGTGTGTTGACTAGGAAGGACTGAACAAGATCACAATCACGAACAGATATCCATTACCTTTGATATCAAGACTCTTTGACCAATTAAATCAAGCTAAGATCTATAAAAAAATAGATATAAGAGGAGCATATAATCTGGTATGCATCAGAGAAGGAGATGAATGAAAAACTGCATTTCAAATGAGGTGCAAATATTTTGAATATAATGTCATGCCTTTTGGACTTACAAATGCATCAATTGCTTTTCAACATCTCATGAATGATATTTTTTGTGAGTTTTTAGATAATTTTGTCGTTTGCTATCTATACAATATTTTGATCTATTCTAAGAACATAGAAGAACATGAAATACATGTTTGTCAAGTATTACAAAAACTTAGAGATGTGGGATGGTACGCTGTCGTATTGCATTTACATGCAGTGTGTAAAAATATTATATATCTTGTATCTATTGTTCATTTACGTGTGAGTACTAGAGATTATTTTAGAAGATATTACAAGGAGAGGATTTATTATAGCCACTTAGTTAGTAAATTAAGATGGCTATTTATTTTGTTCCTACCTTATTTATATCCTAGAATAGACTCTTTTGTAATTAGAAGAAAGGTAAAGGTTGTTTTACCTTTCTTGTTGACTTTTGAGGTAGAATGGATCTTGTGAGGGATAAGAAAGAAGAACATGGGGTGAATAGGGCCTATCTAATAGGATTTGGCTGCCCATGTAAGCTTGTGTAAGCTTTCTACAAAAACAAAAATTAATATATTTGGAGCTTTGATGAAAGTTTTATGAGCCGTGAAGTGTCAAAGAGGGCAAATTATTGCTAGGGTTTGAAGAGTAGAATCAACTAGCTACAAAATCTGGAGTTTGAGAGGCATGCATGCAAAATTTTAAAGCAAGTTAGATGATGGAGTGACCTTTCTAAAAAGCTATTGCATGTCCAATTTGGAGAAGGGAAGTGATCACAATAAAGGCTGAAGTGAAGAGGAGCTTTGCTGCCTTTGCATTTGCTTGGAAATTTTAGTGCCTACTTCTTTTAGCCATAACTTTTAAACGATAAGTCATCTATGTGTGAAATTTTGATATATTTTACAATGGATTATTGGCTTTCCATAGGCTATAAGTACGCTTGATTCAACCATTGGATGAATTATTAGTGATATATTTAATTTCAGCTTATTGTATAACTTATATTCCTCATATGCGGTTGTATTTTGAGATATACTTGAATACATACACACTTTGCTTATACCTTTAATACAAGTATGTATATTTATATTTATATCAAATATTTATATAAGTATTATTCAAGTATTTATACTTTATATTTGTACAAGATTCAAGCTGGAGGCAATAGAGCTACTAAGGCTTTGAAGGGTGTTGTTGACAAGATTGGAAGGTCCTCTGTCTTTGTTCATCCAGGAGAAGGGTCATTTTTAAAGGAAAAATGGGATGAGTAGACAGTCAATGCCAAGGAAAAGAAAAAAGAAGCTGATTCTAAAGGAAAAGCTATGGAAGAGAAGGCTAGTAATGGTCAAATGATTAAAGAAGAAAATGACTATTTGACTAATGAAGAGGAAGATGTGATCTTACAAATGTTTGCACAAACCTATATGGTCAGCAACAAGAGTGATATAACCAAAGATAAAAGTTTTGTGGAATGTGAGAAGATGGTAGAAAATAACGAAGAGGGGGTGAGAGACTATGACATAAAGGTCCAGGCCTTACAAACTCAAGAAGAGAAAGTTGAAGAAATAGAAGAATTTTTCAATAGAAAAATGGAAGATGAGGTTTTACAAATGTTTGTTGGAATGAATATGAGTAATACAAGAGTTATTATGGATACAACATGTATCCAAAATCAAGGTGAATTTGAATATGGAGGAGTACAAGGCTTAACAAAAGAAGCTCAGACCATTCAAATTCAAGAATGTGTGGTTGAAGAAATAACAAATGAAAAGATGATTCACAAGGACACAAAGGTACTTATCTATGCAAATAATTATAACTTTGAGTGTGGTAAAGAAAGGAAGGTGGATTATCATCATTTATTTTGGATAAAGGTGAAGCTTAGAGAGCTTGAAGATATGATTTTAGCTTTGATTATTCATGGCTTCCAAATAAAAATCATATCTAGAAGACTTTTTGATAGGAAAAAATGGTCCATTGAAATAAGCTAGAAATCGATACTAAGAGTTTCAAATAATGTGGAAAATAATAGAAGAAGGATTTTTAATGATACTTGGACCACCAATATAATATATGGAAGAAATTTGCTTGAAGACAGTTTGAGTCATATATAATTACAGCAAAATAATATAATGAAATATATTTATTTTTAGAGATGGATGGAATTTTATTGAAGATATCAATAGTAGGTGAAAGAATTAAAACATACAGAAGAAGGGATGGAAAGTTTCACACCAATGATCTTAACTCCATCAAAAAACAAAAAAATATCAGAAGGTGATGAAGAGATTGAAACAGAGGATGAAGAGGATTAAACTTGGCATATATTGGAGGATATGCAGGTTTAGAGGAAGAGCATGTCATACTGCATTTACATGCAATGTATAAAAATATTAAATATCTTGTATTTATTGTTAATATATGTATGAATGCTAGAGGTTATTTTAGAAGATATTATAAGAAGAGGATTTATTATAGCCACTTAGTTAGTGAATTAAGATGGCTATTTGTTTTGTTCCTATCTTATTTATATCCTAGAATAGACTCTTTTGTATTTAGAAGAAAAGTACAGGTTGTTTTATCTTTCTTGTTGACTTTTGAGGTAGAATGGACCTTGTGAGGGATAAGAAAGAAGAGCATGGGGTAAATAAGGCTTGTCCAATAGGATTTGGCTGCCCATGTGGGCGTCTCATAGTCTAAAATGGAAAAAAAGAGAGATATACTCTTCTTGCTAGACCGAGAGAGAGGAGGCAGTTATGAGTGGTGAACTTTGGAGAGATATAGCTCCAAGGAGATAGAAGCAATTGTAATGAAAATTGGTGGGTGTGTTTTTTAAGTTGTGAGCATTTTAGAACCTACTCACTTTCTTATTTTGGAGTTGTGAACAAAAAATTATACTTGTTTTAGTAGAGTAGGGTTTGCTGCCACCCGACGAAGAGGGGCAGAAACTTCGAGCTGCCACTGCAAGTTTGATTTTGATTTTTTCTTAGTGAAATTTATAGTGAGTGTGGAAAATTGTGCTAGCTTTCTATTAAGACATTTTTTATAGCATTTGGAATTGAAGAGCAAAAGTTGTGAGCTTGAGAGTGGGAAAGGGTTTGTTGCCATCCAACGAAGAGGGGCAGAGATTTTGTTCAACCACCCAAGTCGGACAGTCTCTTCAATCTTTTTGATATTTAAGATGCTTATAGTAGCTTGTGTAAGCTTTCTACAAAAACAAAAATTAATATATTTGGAGCTTTGATGAAAGTTTTATGAGCCGTGAAGTGTCAAAGAGGGCAAATTATTGCTAGGGTTTGAAGAGTAGAATCAACTAGCTACAAAATCTGGAGTTTGAGAGGCATGTATACAAAATTTTAAAGCAAGTTAGATGATGGAGTGACCTTTCTAAAAAGCTATTGCATGTCCAATTTGGAGAAGGGAAGTGATCACAATAAAGGCTGAAGTGAAGAGGAGCTTTGCTGCCTTTGCATTTGCTTGGAAATTTTAGTGCCTACTTCTTTTAGCCATAACTTTTAAACGGTAAGTCATCTATGTGTGAAATTTTGATACGTTTTACAATGGATTATTGGCTTTCCATAGGCTATAAGTACGCTTGATTCAACCATTGGATGAATTATTAGTGATATATTTAATTTCAGCTTATTGTATAACTTATATTCCTCATATGCGGTTGTATTTTGAGGTATACTTGAATACATACATACTTTGCTTATATCTTTTATACAAGTATATATACTTGTATTTATATCAAGTATTTATTTAAGTATTTTACAAGTATTATACATGATATTTATATAAGTATTTATACAAGTATTATACCAAGGATTATATACTATTTTATATAAGTATTTATACAAGTATTATACCTAGGATTATATGAGTATTTATATAAGTATTTATACTTTATATTTATACAAGACTTGTACAAGTTTTATACAAGTATAATTTGAAAGCTTGAACAAATATTGTGCAAGTATAGAAGATACTTGCACGGCTTCCTCTCATGTTCCCTACTAGTTCTAGTAGCAGCTAGAAACCGGACGTTTTTCCAAGGAGAATTCTCTCCACCCGACAATGCCAAGATGGAAAAGTGTATATTTCATAGTACTCAAGTTGATTTCATACACTACATCATTTCAAATGATGGTCTCCTGATGGATTCTAAGAAAGTCCAGACAATCATGAATTGGAAGATTCCAAAGACAGTAAGAATTGTCCAATGCTTTCTGAAATTTGCCAATTATTATCGGATCTTCATCAAAGACTTCTTTTAAGTTGCGGTGTCACGTTGTAAATTAAAACATAGTGTGAAAGATATAAAAGAATGTATTAAAATAAAAAGATTAAGATTAGAAGAAGAGAGGATGAAAAAGAGAAAGGGTTGTGGTTATAACCACATTATCTTGGAGGTTATAATATTTATCACAAGCTCAGGGATGATAGATAGGCCAAACTACTAATTTCTTGCTGAAATTTCCACTAGCAGTACCAAGTCATGAAGTCAAGGATTTCTACAGTGAAGTCAAGTGGATTCGAACCCACGTCAACTCCAAAGTAGCTAAGAACTTAACCACACAAGCTTCTTTGACTTGGCAGTGAAGGATGTAGTTCTTTCTCTTTTATCTCTAATCTAATCTTAATTATTTTTTTCTACTTATTAGATTTTTTTTCTATTTTATCTTAGATCTACTTTACCTTTATTCTCTTCTATTTTAGATCTAAACTTAAATGTTGTGGGCTGAAATTAGAAGAGAAGTTGGTAGAAAAATGGTAGTAAGAAGGTAGAATAGAAATTTACCTCAAAAAGTGAGATTCCTTCAAATTAATCCAAAAGAAAGGATTGAAGAGGTGGAAAGACATGGCTGAGGTGTCTCTTTGACCAAGGGAAGAAGGAAGACCAGGCCGGGAGGACAAGAAGGGGGTCGTGAAGAAGAAGAAGGAGGTTCTTTTGGAGAGATAGGATTTCTTTTTGATAGGTAGTATACGTTTTTGTGTGTAGAAGAAGCTTAGAGAGGAATTTAAGTGCAATTTTTTGTGGGTTTGTAGTAGACAAGATAAAGAACATATAGAAATAATTTTCATGTCTTTTGGTTAAGTATCAAGGGAGATATGAGTCGTCAAAGTTGCAAGTGTTTAAGACTAGGGCAGTGAGGTTTACTAAATTTCGGGCCTCGGCTCTTGAGAACCATTTGGACTTTAGAGGCAAAATTTGTTGGGGTTGTGTTTCTTATTGAGTTTACTACTTTGAATCAAAATCTTAAGTCAATATGATTTTTGAGCAAAGAGTTATGAGTGAAATTGTAACCGGATGTAGGTGAAAAGAGAAATAGAGTGAAAGCAGAATTGGGGTTTGTATGGGCAGAGTGTGTGTGTGGGTTTTTTTGGGTATGAATGGAGTTAGGGAATGAATTTGAGTGTGAAATTTGATAGACGTGATCTAAGCAAGTTAAGAAAGAGATGAGGGTAAGTTTGATACTCATTTATCTTATAAAAAAAATGTTATGCTCTTTCAAAGTGATAGGGGTCTATCTCTAAGTCAGTGAAGTTTGGGGGAGCATATCTTTGTGATCAAAGTAGCATTTTGAGTAAAATTTATTGGGGTTTGTAGATATATGAGTCTATTAAGTTGTGTAAAAAACTGATTGCTATTGGAGTTATGGTTAAAGAATTATGAGGAAATTTGTAGTCGGATCCAGAGTTGGTAGAAGACAGAATTAAAGGAGAAGAGTAGAGTCTATAACTCTATTTCCAAGAGGAGTTTTGGAGCAAAAATTGGAGGATGTTTACAACATAAAGCAAGCAACAAGCCTATTAAATTTCAATACTTGGGGTTTTGATAATGAGGAGCAATGAAGGTGTGAAGCAAAGGGGGTCCAGAATCAAAGGCAGCATGGAGGGGTTTCTTTGACAACATGGTTCTCTCTAACCACATAAGCTATAATCAAAGGGATTATGGGGTTTGCTTCCTTACTTCCTTAAGTACTTTGTGTTCAAATTTTGCTTCAATTGATGTGATATCCTAGGATTTATGGGCAAATTTGAAGGCGGGTTTTTAAAGGCAGAATATGGCAAGATTAATAAAGTATGTTTTTATGTAAATTCTTCAGTTTTATGAACTTTATGAATCTCATCTTGCACTTAAGAAACGAGAGGCACAAAAGACCTAGTGTTTCTGAGAGCAAAGACTCTCACCACGACATTTGGTGCTTTCACTGAGAGAGCTCTAAGGCTTCAAGATTTTTTAAGGCAAGATGGGGGATAATAGAACCAGTGGTAATCAAGCTCAAGGAGGTAGTCAAAACTTTGTAGAGGAGTTTTTTAGGGCCATGCAACTGTTTATGGAACAACAAGTTGCCAATGCAGTTGGACAAGGAGCTACAAAAGCTTTGAAAGCTGTTATTTCTAAGAATGAAAGATTCAATGGAAAGAACATTTCAAAGTTTTTAAGGAATTATACTTGTGAGATGGAAATCTATCAAATTTCAGAGGAGAAGATGATAGAGACATTTGACTTGGCAGTTGTACCAGAGATCAGAGATAAGGTGAAACATCTTCATCAAAATAATTTTGAGATTACTTGGGCCAAATTTGAAGAGAGGCTTTGTGATGAGTTTTTTGATGAAGATGAAGAAAGGATGTCTAAAAGAAATTTCCTTGATTGGATGGAACAACAACCAGGTAACAACATGGGACCAAGTGAATTGTTAAGAGAATTTGAAAAGAAATTTGGACAACTCTCATTAACAGAGAAGAGGATTCTTGAAGTGAGAAAATCAGAGTTATTTCTACAAGCTGCAAATGAAGCTTTGGAGGATAGACTATTACTTCTTCTTCAAGATGGAGCAACTGAAGGAGGTTTTAGTACCAATTGGAAACAATTGGAGGATGCAGTATGTCTTATTGCAAAGTAACAGTGGATAAAGGCTAGGGGATATGGAATAAAGATGGAAGCTTCAACACCACTAACTACAAGGACATCTTCAATGATACCATCAAACTCTTCAAAGGGTAAGGCTCTGGATGAGGACACTCTAGAGGAATTGGTGAAGGGATTGAAGGAGCTGAAAGTGGAGATGAGTGCTTTAAAAAGAAATACAAAGCCAAGTATCTCTCAAACTTCTAGAGGACAGAGGGGATATGTCATGAGGTGTATTTGGTGTGATGATTTTGATCATAAACGTAGTGATTGTGAATCATATGCTGATGCCATGAAGAAAGACATCATTACCTTCAAAGATGGAAGGATTAGAGATGCATCTATAGATTTTCCTTTGGATACTAACTTTGCCAAAGGTGGAATGAAAAAGTTAATGGAAGATCGAATGATGAAGCCTAAGCCAAGAGATTCAGGTAATGCAGATTTTTATCAAATTGTGGCCTGGGAAAATAATATTGAAGCTCTATATCTTGAGAATCATGAGACTATGATTAGAGGAGCTCAAGCCATTAGAGAGAAAACAGGATGAAATGATCTAGTTGATGTAGTTAGCATCAGAGCCTTTTTAGACAAGGAAAAAGAGAATGAAGACTTTCAAAATGTCTATGTGGAAGTAAAGAGAGGAAGGAATGTAGAAGATGAAGATGAAGAATCAATAAATAAGAAACAAACACGAAAAGGTGGTGGTACAAGAGAAAGGACAAAAGAAGGCCCAACAATAAATCAACCACCACAAAATATCCTTTCATCTTCTCAATCAAAGGAGGCATCAACTCCAAAGCAAAGGGTGGAAGATAACATGGAAAAGGGTAAGGACAAGAAGAAGGACATAGAAAAAGGTAAAACCAAAGGCCTTACTTATAAGCTTCAATCTGATATTGAAACTTCTATTGATTTGAAAGGAGTATTGGAAGGACGGATTTTGGATGCAAAAATTGAATTTACCTTACAGGAGGTCTTAGGAATTGCAAAGAAAGACTTCCATGAATTGATTATTGATATTATCAAAAGAAAACGCCAAATGACAATAGAGACAGTGATGACAAGTGCCATTGACACTTGTTTAACAAAAGAAGAGGAGGAAGAGATTGGCCAAGTGTTTTCTATTGAATGTAAGTCAAGCCTTGAAAGAATTATGATTGTGGAGGATGATAAGGTGAGTCATGGGATTGAAGAAAAAGATGTAAATGATGGTATGCCTATTGATTTAGAAGAGGAGGTTTTAGACATGTTTTCTCTTCAACTTCAAAAGAAGAAGGAGGATACCAACCACAACATGGAGGAAAAAGAAGCAAAGGTATATGCTTATGCCACTTTTGATGATGGTGATGGAAAAAAGGGTGCAAAGGTTTTAGGATTTTCTCATCCTTATTGGGCTAGAGCTACTACAGAAGCTCAGATTAAGCTTGAAAATTTGAATGAAACAATCCATGCTTTGGTAGATCATGGCTCAGAGATTAATATCATGTCTAAGGCAGTATATGAGAAAGGAAAATGGCCTATAGATACCAATCATGGGTGGATATTGAGAGCTGCGAACAATGAAAAGGGAGGGTTGTTTGGAGCATGTCCTGCGGTGAAGACAAGGATTGGAAATGTGGAAGTAGAGCAGAATTTCTTTGTTCAAGATCGTGGCACATATCCAATTATTCTTGGTCAACCATATATTACAGCTTCAAGAATGGAAACTAAAGTGTTAGATGATGGATCTCACTATGCAAGGATTCGAAGTTGTGATGGAAGGAACTCAGTACAATTCCTTACAGTGAAGCCAGAAAGCAAGAGGCATAGAGATCAATTACGTGAAAAACCTCTTGATACTGAAGAAGGATTCCAGGATTTCTAGAAAGCACACGTGGAGAATGGGGGTCTGCGGGTGCGGGTAATATATTTACTAAGGTATTCCCCAATATATATAAGAATGGATATGGAATTTTGAGTTTGAGTGATCATAGTATCTTGAATTTCAAAGGTGTAAGTGTAATGGATTCTAAATATAAAGCCAAAATAAGAAAAATAGAAAAGAATTTTGAAAAAATGGGGATAATTTCACAAGAAGAAAATATATCGGGATTAATAGAATGGATTGGACTTCCAATTGATCTACTACATCAATTAGAAAGGTTGAAAAATATGGAGGAGGTTATGGATAATAGAGGTATTATAGTTGAAGTCAATGATCAATGCTTTTACAAAGAAATATTACATTTTATGGAAGACCATGGTGAAGACATTCATATCCGTAAGTGGAAAAATGAAGCTGAAGTGAATGCCAAGTATAAATCAGTAGCAAAGAAAGTAAAGCCAGTAGCAACTCAACTACCAGATAATTCTGAAGATTATTTCAAGCGAGCTGAAAAGGAGCCAGGATTAAGAAGTTATATAGGAATTGGACATCAATTCACTAAAGAAACACTTGACAAGTTGGAGATTGGAGGGGGTGAGTTTTTAAATAAACCTGAGAAGTATTTATTTCAAAGCATGCTTTTAAAACATGGAAAGGCATTTGCATCTAAACCTAGTGAAATAGGATGTGTTTATCCAAATGAGGTAGCACCTATGGTGATCTTTACAGTTCCACATATACCGTGGGATTTAAAACCCATTCCGGTTCCAAGAGCTTTACTACCAAAATTAATTAAATTGCTCAAGGAGAAGATGGAAATGGGGATTATAGAACCATCCATGGGTCCATATTCAAATCGCTGGTTTACGGTGCCAAAGAAATCTGGAGCATTAAGGTTTATTCAAGATATGCAACCTGCCAATGGTGTGACAATCAGGAACAAAGGATCTGGACCAATTGTAGATGAAGTTGCTGAGGCATTTGCGGGGCATGCAATTTATTCAATTGGAGACTTATATTCTGGATATGATCAATTTCAACTTGCAGCAGAGAGTAGAGATTTAACAACAATGAAGACGCCTTTGGATTTGGTTCGTATGTGCACATTACCTCAAGGAGCTACCAATTCAGTGGCACATATGCAAAGTGCAATGAATCAAATTTTAAAAGAATTTGTACCTGAAAAGACCATACCTTTTGTTGATGATATTCCTATCAAAGGTTGTAAAGAAGAAGTGAAGGATACAACAATTGATAAAAATGGTTGTAGGCAATTTGTCAAACAACACATTGAAGATGTAGAGAAAATTTTGAAGAGACTTGAAGAGGTAGGTCTAACTTTATCTATTGACAAATCAAAGTTTGGAATGGATGAAATCATTGTTGTAGGTCATTTATGTGGAAGCTATGGTAGAAAACCAAATCCGGAGAAGATCGATGCTATTGCTAAGATGAAGCCTTGTAATAGTATAACTGAAGTAAGAAGATTTTTGGGGGCATGTATTTTCTATCAAATTTGGATTCCACATTTTGCCCATATATCAGAGCCTCTTTACAAACTCTTACGGAAGGGAAATAAATTCAAGTGGGAAAAGGATCAAAATGAAGCTATGGAGTCTTTAAAGAATATTTTAAGATCTCCATCTATTTTAAAGCAAGTTGACTATGAAAATGGTCAACCAGTGGTGATGATGGTGGATACTAGTCTAATTGCTATAGGTTGGGCTGTTAGTCAAGATGATATCAATGGAAGACGTTTTGCAACTAGATTTGGAGCAAGAATTTTGACTGAGCGACAACGAGCTTATCCGCAAGTAAAAAGAGAACTATGGGGAGTTGTCACAGCATTAAAGGCTGAAAGGAATTATTTAATTGGAGCAAATGTAGTATTGGAAGTTGATTGTTTACCTCTACTTGGTATGATTTCAAACTGTTCAATTCCAGATATTGCTATGTTGAGATGGATAGCTTTTATCAAATCTCTTAATCCAATTCTAGTACATATTAAAGGTAAGAAAAATGCTGTAGCAGATATGTTGTCTAGAGCTAATTATATTGGAGATGAAGAAATGATTGCAAAAGATGATGATGAAGATGACAACAGCAAAAGCTATAGCATTGTATTTGTTAACACCAACAAAAGAGAAGATACAATTCTTCCTTTTAAGGAAGAATTATATGAAGGTAGATTGAAAGATGTTGGTTGGTATTTAAGTACTCTACAAAAGCAAGCAGAATGGTCAGAGAAGTATTTTAAGGAAGTTAGAAGACATTCCTATGAATATCTTTTACGTGATGGATTTTTGTGGAGGAAACCAAAAAGAAAAGATGGGATTCCATTGAGAGTGGTTGGAGATTTATCCACAAAACTTCAAATTCTCAAGGAATTTCATGATACAAATTGGGCTGGGCATCGAGGCATTTGGGCAACATATACAAAAATCAAAGAAAGATATTGGTGGAAAGGACTTTACAAAGATGTGGAAGATTTTGTAAGTTCATGTATTGAATATCAATTTCAATCAAAGATCCGGTATCGTGATGAATTGCATCCTACTTATCTTCTTGCTATTCACTTCCAATGGGTTATTGACTTAGTTACTATGCCAAATGGATTATGGGGAATGAAATACTTAGTATTGGCAAGAGAAGAGCTATCCAATTTTGTTGAAGGAAGAGCATTGAGGACCAAGCAGACTGAAAGAGTGTGTAGATTTATTCTTGAAGATATTTTCAGTCGATATGGATGCATAGGAAGAATGAGAGCTGATAGAGGAGAATTAAATGCTGCTGAAGCTAAAACATTTTTTGAAAAGCATGGAGTAAAATTGAAGTTGACAACTGCATATAATCCTGAGGCAAATGGAAAGAGTGAGAGAGGTCATCCTCCAATCATTCAAGCTTTGGTCAAAGCTTGTAGAGGAAATTCTAAAGATTGGCCTAGATTACTACCTTATGCTTTATGGGCTGACAGAACTACACATAGTACAGTAACAGGTTATATGCCAATTGAACTTATGTTGGGACAAAAGCCTATTATGCCAATTGAAGAATCAATTCCTACATGGTTGTATTTGTCCTGGGAAGATGGAATTTCTAGAGAGCGGTTGCTAGAACTTCGAATACAACAAATTGGTAAACTACCAGAGGCACATCAAAAAGCAATGGAAAGACTTAAAGAAGCAAGGCTTAACAATAAGGAAAGGTTTGATAAGACACATCGATTGCGGGTAAAGCCTATTGAAGAGGGAGATTGGGTGGTGGTTTATGATAGTACATTAGAGCATCAGCATAGCACTCAGAAGAAATTTGCTCAAAGATGGTTTGGACCATATATTGTTGTCACTGTTTATGAAAATGGCACTTACTTACTTCATGAATTAGATGGAACTGTACTTAGAAATCCAATAGCAGGTAAGCGGGTGAAAACATTTCGAAGGAGGAGTGACAGGTTTTCATTTGAAAGCCTTGAAATGCTATCATCTACATCAATGGAGGATACAAATATCATAGAAATTGAAGATGAGGATGGAGAAGATGAAGAATGAATGGTGGCACATTCCGGAGGATGTGCAGGTTTGGAGGGGGTGGATGTCATGTTGTAAATTAAAACATAGTGTGAAAGATATAAAGGAATGTGTTAAAATAAAAAGATTAAGATTAGAAGAAGAGAGGATGAAAAAGAGAAAGGGTTGTGGTTATAACCACATTATCTTGGAGGTTATAATATTTATCACAAGCTCAGGGATGATAGATAGGCCAAACTACTAATTTCCTGCTGAAATTCCCACTAGCAGTACCAAGTCATGAAGCCAAGGAATTCTACAGTGAAGTCAAGTGGATTCGAACCCACGTCAACTCCAAAGTAGCTAAGAACTTAACCACACAAGCTTCTTTGACTTGGCAGTGAAGGATGTAGTTCTTTCTCTTTTATCTCTAATCTAATCTTAATTGTTTTTTTCTACTTATTAGATTTTTTTTCTATTTTATCTTAGATCTACTTTACCTTTATTCTCTTCTATTTTAGATCTAAACTTAAATGTTGTGGGCTGAAATTAGAAGAGAAGTTGGTAGAAAAAAATGGTAGTAAGAAGGTAGAATAGAAATTTACCTCAAAAAGTGAGATTCCTTCAAATTAATCCAAAAGAAAGGATTGAAGAGGTGGAAAGACATGGCTGAGGTGTCTCTTTGACCAAGGGAAGAAGGAAGACCAGGCCGGGAGGACAAGAAGGGGGTCGTGAAGAAGAAGAAGGAGGTTCTTTTGGAGAGATAGGATTTCTTTTTGATAGGTAGTATACGTTTTTGTGTGTAGAAGAAGCTTAGAGAGGATTTTAAGTGCAATTTTTTGTGGGTTTGTAGTAGACAAGATAAAGAACATATAGAAATAATTTTCATGTCTTTTGGTTAAGTATCAAGGGAGATATGAGTCGTCAAAGTTGCAAGTGTTTAAGACTAGGGCAGTGAGGTTTACTAAATTTCGGGCCTCGGCTCTTGAGAACCATTTGGACTTTAGAGGCAAAATTTGTTGGGGTTGTGTTCTTTATTGAGTTTACTACTTTGAATCAAAATCTTAAGTCAATATGATTTTTGAGCAAAGAGTTATGAGTGAAATTGTAACCGGATGTAGGTGAAAAGAGAAATAGAGTGAAAGCAGAATTGGGGTTTGTATGGGCAGAGTGTGTGTGTGGGTTTTTTTGGGTATGAATGGAGTTAGGGAATGAATTTGAGTGTGAAATTTGATAGACGTGATCTAAGCAAGTTAAGAAAGAGATGAGGGTAAGTTTGATACTCATTTATCTTATAAAAAAAATGTTATGCTCTTTCAAAGTGATAGGGGTCTATCTCTAAGTTAGTGAAGTTTGGGGGAGCATATCTTTGTGATCAAAGTAGCATTTTGAGTAAACTTTATTGGGGTTTGTAGATATATGAGTCTATTAAGTTGTGTAAAAAACTGATTGCTATTAGAGTTATGGTTAAAGAATTATGAGGAAATTTGTAGTCGGATCCAGAGTTGGTAGAAGACAGAATTAAAGGAGAAGAGTAGAGTCTATAACTCTATTTCCAAGAGGAGTTTTGGAGCAAAAATTGGAGGATGTTTACAACATAAAGCAAGCAACAAGCCTATTAAATTTCAATACTTGGGGTTTTGATAATGAGGAGCAATGAAGGTGTGAAGCAAAGGGGGTCCAGAATCAAAGGCAGCATGGAGGGGTTTCTTTGACAACATGGTTCTCTCTAACCACATAAGCTATAATCAAAGGGATTATGGGGTTTGCTTCCTTACTTCCTTAAGTACTTTGTGTTCAAATTTTGCTTCAATTGATGTGATGTCCTAGGATTTATGGACAAATTTGAAGGCGGGTTTTTAAAGGCAGAATATGGCAAGATTAATAAAGTATGTTTTTATGTAAATTCTTCAGTTTTATGAACTTTATGAATCTCATCTTGCACTTAAGAAACGAGAGGCACAAAAGATCTAGTGTTTCTTAGGGCAAAGACTCTCACCACGACAGCGGCTCTACTTACACGTTTAACTTGTAAAGACAAATTCCAATGGAATCAAGAAGCGGAAGCAACATTTGAAGCTTTGAAGACATCATTTATTTCTGCACCAATCTTGTATTGTGTTGACTTTTTGAAGGCATTTTCTATGGAAACAAATGCATCAGACTTTGCCTTGGGTGTAATTTTGTCACAAATGAGAAGAGATGACAAACTTCATCCACTAGCTTTTCATTCAAGGAAATTCTCAGCAATCGAGATCATTTATGAGATCCATGACAAAGAACTTTTTTGTAATCGTAGATTCCTTTCAAGAATAGCATCATTATCTAGAAGGCGTTTTTAGTTCAATCACTGTATATACGGATCACAAGAACTTTGAGTATTTCATGTCAACACGTGTGTTGAATAGTCGTCAAACTCATTGGAGTATGTCTTTGTCAAGATTCGAGTTCATTATCACTTATCGGCTAAGAAAAGAACAAGATTTGTCCAATGTCCTTTTTAGACGTTCTTATTTTGCACCAAAAGAAGGAGATGCAGCTTTTGAGCAACAAAGAATAGTTCTCTTGAAACTATAGTAGTTTTATCTTCGAGCAATAAAATCAATATTAACTGTTGATTCAACTTTTCTTAAGCGAATTCAGTCAAGTTTGTCCTCAGACCCTCTTGTTTTTGATATTAAGAATAATTCTTCCAAGACTCATGATTCTTCTGAATTCAAGTTCAAGGACAATCTACTATATTTCAAAGGACGTCTATATGTTCTAGAAGGAGAAGTATGTTTACATGTTCTTCAAGCACGTCATGATTTTTCAACGGCAGGACATTTTGGATACAACAAGACTTTGGAACTTATATCAAGAGATTTTTGGTGGCCTCAAATGTAGAAGGCAGTCAAAGACTTTGTACAATCATGTGATATCTACTCAAGATCAAAGACTCCTTGTCATCGATCTTTTAGGCTTTTTCAGCCATTACCTATTTCAGAACAACTATGGTCTTCTGTTTCTATAGATTTCATCATAGATCTCCAAGCTCAAGATCTTATGACTCTATATTTGTGATAGTAGATTGGTTCACCAAGATGGCACATTTTGTGCCATGCACAAAATCTATCACATGTGAAGAAACAACTAAGATTTTCATTGATAATATCTATCGCTATCATGGATTATCTAAGGATATTATATTAGATAGGGGAATTCAATTTCTCTCAAGATATTGGAGAACTCTTTTCAAGATCTTTAAAGTGGACATAAAGTTATCTTCAGCTTTTCATCCTCAAATTGACGGACAAACAGAGCAAGTAAATCAAGTCTTGGAGCAGTACTTAAGGTGTACTATTAAATATTAACAAGATGATTGGACAGCTCTTCTGCCATTGATAGAATTTCCTTATAATGATACGATACATTCTTCTATGCAACAAACACCTTTCTTTGCCAGTTATGGTTACTATCCACGACTTAATGCTTTTGACTTTTCAAAAGTTGATAATCCAGCGGCAAAAGATTTGACAAATCATTTCTCAAAGCTACATGCAATAATAAAGGTGCAATTAAAAGAAGGTCAAGAACAATAAAAAATAAATGTAGATGCGTATCGCAAGGAACAACCAC
This sequence comes from Physcomitrellopsis africana, assembly GCA_036785485.1. Lineage (NCBI taxonomy): Eukaryota > Viridiplantae > Streptophyta > Bryopsida > Funariales > Funariaceae > Physcomitrellopsis > Physcomitrellopsis africana. The sequence continues at coordinate 23,383 of JAWRVF010001283.1, forward strand.
AATTCAACATGGGGGACAAGATATGATTACTTCGTCGCAATATCAAGACTACTTGTCCTTGTGATAAATTGGACTATTGTAGGCTTGGACTTTTTCCTATTTTTGAACAAATCAATCTAGTTGCATATTGATTATACCTACCAGAGTCCATAAAGATCCATCTTCTATTCCACGTGTGACTATTCAAGCCATACAAGACAGTAGATATACACGGAAGAAGACAAATGCTACCGCCTCCTATAGAAGTGGACAACGATGAAGAATTCAAGGTTGAAGAGATTTTAGATTCAAGGCGGCACCAAAATCGACTGAAATATCTCGTACATTGGCGCGGATATAATATTAGTAAACACATATGGGAGCCATCCAAGAATCTAGCAAATGCACCAATAAAAGTCAATGCATTTCATCGATGACATCCGTCAAAATTAAAATAAAAAATGAAGAAAATCTTTGCTATAAAGTAAAGCAGGTTCTATAGAGATTTCATCCTATCTTGTATCATTGTTTGTTATTTCCTTAGATTTATTTATGCTAATAAGATAGAGGATCAACAACTAGCAAATTCAGCTCAAGAGCCATTATTTGCGGATTTACCAGACATAATATTACTACTATCACAACCTTCAAGACGACGAAATAGAGATGAAGACCCTCAAGAACGACATGTCCTTCCTTAAATTGATGGTGAAATATAATATATTTGGTATTACGACCTTAGAAGAGACTCTCGATGTTTGGTGATACTTTTAGAGGTAGGAACTATTCTTGATGGTGTCCTAATGTTTTCTTTGAAGGGAGTTATGAAGGCCTCAACAATGATCAAATAAGTGGGTGGTCCTCTTACCCTGGTATGAGACATTATCGATGGCTGAAAAGACCTATCAACCACCTTCAAAGGGAACAAAGATTAGAATATGTGACAAGCACAATTCGACATATCTTGGACTTCCTCAATATGTAATCACTACTCCTCATGGAACTCGTCCCTAGAAGGGGGGATAATGTCACGGACATAAGATTTACTCCAATAATTATCTAAGTAATATAGACTAATAGAAGTAGGTAAAATAAATCAATTTGATAATATCTAATAGAAAAGCTTCCTAGAAGCTACATAGACGCGGAATCACCTTTATACATGTCTATAGGTGATTGGTAGGTTACAAACTTGGTCAACAAGCTAGTCACATGGCGCACATGTTGGTAGCTTGTGGAATAAGCTAGCCATGTGTTACACATGTTGATAGCTTGTGGAACAAGCCAAGTACGTGGCGCACATGTAGAAAACTTGTTATGCAAGTTTGACACGTGTCTTGCAAATTAGACACGTGTATGAGGTCCTATAGAATACCGCCACGTAGCTCTTAATTAGATAGTATTTATAGAAGCAAGAGTGAAGCCTTCTTCAGTCTTGTCAACTCTTATCGTGATTCTAATTTAGTTTTGAAAGTCTTCATGTTTCTAGTCTTTGGCAATAGTCATTCCAATTTCTTTTTGAATATACATATTTTTTGATTATTATTTTGTAACTTTTCTTTGATACAATTCTTATTAGATTATACATCTTTTTCTAATTTATGTCCTTGACACTAGGTTATAGGCACCTCTCAAATCAATCTTTGTATAGATCTTTGCCTATTCTAATTGATCTAATAATCCTGAGATTAATGATAATGGATAGGAATTTTTTATAGTTATCTTGTTTGACCTCAATAGTCGACACACATACATAAAGAACCATCTTTCTTCTTCACAAATAAGGTAGAAGCTTCTACAGGTGAATTTGAATGTCTAATAAAATTCTTGGCTAGATTTTCATCAATATATTTCCATAAGGCTGTGAGCTCCATTTGTGACAGATTGTAAATTGGAACAAATAGAGGTTGAGCTCCTTCTTATAATTCAATTGTATAATCAATATCAGGATTATGTACCTCAAACCAAGGAAGTCCAATGACAATAGGATTTGTCAGATATTGAATGATGTAGAAAATAATTTGTGATACTTGATCTCTTAGTATCACTTCCAATGGTTGAATTTCTTTGATAACATCTTCTAATGCAAGGTTTTGTCTATCAATGAATTCAATAGGTATAAGATGGATCTTCTTTATAAGTATTAAATTGTGCTTGGTTATAAAATTCTTATCCTTAAAGCATGTTGAGGCTCCAATATTTAAAAAGATTTTAGCATAAATTTCTTATTTTAGGATTCTATCACAAATATAAGATTTATTCTAGTAATTATCTAATTGATATAGATTAGTAGAAGTAAATAAAATAAATTAATTTGATAATATCTTAAAAAGAAGCTTTTTAAAAGCTTCATAGATGTAGAATCACCTTTATACATGTCTATAGGTGATTGGTAAGTTAGAAACTTGGTCAACAAGCTAGCCATATATTGCACATATTGGTAGCTTGTAGAACAAGCTAGCCATGTATTGCACATGTTGGTACCTTACAAAACAAGCCAAGTATGTGGCGCACATGTGGGAAACTTGTCTTGCAAATTTGACACGTGGCTTGCAAATTAGACATGTGTAGGAGGTCCTATAGAATATCGCCACATAGCTCTTAGATAGATAGTATAAATAGAGACAAGAGTGAAGTCTTCTTCACTCTTGTCAACTCCTTTCTTGTTTCTAGACTAGTTCAAGAGTCTCATGTATTTTCTAGTCTTTGGCAATAGCTATTCTAATTTCTTCTTAAATATATATACTTCTTTATTACTATCTTATTGTTTCCCCTCAATATTGTTTTTACTAACTTATGCATTTGTTTTAATTCGTGTCTTTGACAGATTAGTAAGAATGAAGTTTCAAAATCAGAGCTTTGTTTATTTTTGATTAAGAGTGGATTATTTTTTTTTCTTGATAAGACATAAGCATATTAGAAGTTGTAGATTATTCACTTCTAAATTGATATTTTTCCTAGAATTTTTGTTTATTTTTGAGTGTTTTATTTTAAAGCGAGAATAGGCATTTTTTTTCTTTTTCTATTACAGTATTATGGCAAAGCTTGTTGAATTGAAGAGTGCAGTGGCACAAATACAAGAGCAAATGAAAGAATTAATGCTCACAATGCATCAATTCAATGCACCACTACAAAGAGCAAGAAGATTATTAGGAAGTGATGATATAAAGATAATTCGAGCTGCTTCAAGCCATATTATTTCATCTACAATTGAATACCATTTAAACATCAAAGAATCAAAGATTAGTTTGTTGAAGAAGTTTGATGGTACCAGATCTAAGTTTTGAGAATTCATCAATCAAGTACAATTGGTGATTGAACTTCAATTCCAAAGTTATCCAACCCAAGGGTCACAAGTCAGGTTTATTAGAATATTACTGTCAGATTCTACTTTATTATGGTTTTCATCTTTTTTTGAACGACATGATCCAGTATTGGATAATTTAGAGGCATTTTTAGTGAAATTTTGATCTATATATGAAAAATATGATGCAATTTGTATCACAACCAATAAGATCCGTATCTTGCAACAAGACAATCGATCAATGATATCATATGCTTCATAATTTTAACAATTAGCAATTGATACCAAGTGAGATGATGCTGCACTTATTAGCTAATTTTCCTATAGATTACAATATGAGATAAAGAAATTGATGCTCAACTTATCTAATCCTGAGATATTGAGTCAAGCTATTGATTTTGCTGTGAAGTATGGCAATCGGCTTTTTGAATTTTGATTAGAGAGCTACACAAGAGAGCTCCAACATTACTATAATATAATGGCAACATCAACGTCTTCTCAATACATACATTCACAAGGAAAAGATATACAAATTAATGTGGTATATTTTAAACCTCTTACTGAACAAGAAAAGACTCATCATTGTCAAGAAGGATTGTGTTTATATTGTGGAGAATCTAAGCACACTTCTCAACATTATCTGAAGAAACAATGCAACCATAAGATAAAAATTACGGCTCTCAAAGAAGACAATATGTTGGAAAACAAGTTTGTCCAACTACAATAGGAACCTTGTAATTGGAATCTTGTACAACTTCTAGTAAAGGTGCTATCTTCTTCTCAGAATCCTCTCCTTATTTTATAATAGATGTCTATTTGGCACCTAAAAATCACAAAGCCTTTGCCTTATTAGATTTAGGAGCCTCAATATATTTTTTAGATAAAAAATTTATTAAAAATTGTAGAATATATTTAGTACAAAAAACTAAATCCGTATATGTAGAAGTAATAGATAATAGCCCATTATCTTCTGAAAATATTATTCATAAAATCTTTCCTATAAATGTAATAATAGATGGTCATAATAGTTTTGTAATCTTTAATATATTTAAATCTCCTTCTAATCCAGTCATTTTAGGTTTATCATGGCTAGAAAAGTATAATCCTTGAATAAATTGGATTTCTTATAGACTTGACTTTCCTCAAAGCATTAATAAGAGTCTTATAAATCAAATAACAAACCATAAGCCTAGTATAAGAAAACTCGTACTTATAGGCGCAAAAGCTTTTAGGAATGTAGCAAAAGAAGTATCATCTTTTGCTATTTATGTTACATCCATTTTGATGGTGGAAGGACTTTAAGTGGTATTCCAAGCCAATATCAAGATTATCAAGACATTTTTTAGAAGAAGAATGTAGACATTCTTCCAAAGCATTGTCTATATGATTGGTTAATTGATCTCAAAGAGGGAACTCAGCCTCAATTCGGACCGATCTACAATCTATCTCAGAATAAATTGGTTGAACTTAAGAAATATATTGATGAGAACTTGGCCAAAAATTTCATATGCCATTCAAAATCTCGAGCAAAAACTCCTATCTTGTTTGTAAAGAAAAAAGATGGATCACTACGAATGTGTATAAATTATCGAAGGCTCAACAAGATAACCATTGTAACTAGATACCTTGCACCTTTGATATCTGGACTTCTTAATCAATTAAATCAAGCCAAGATCTATACAAAAATAGATCTAAGAGGAGCATACAACCTAGTGCACATCAAAAAAGGTGATGAATAGAAGATTGTATTTCGAATAAGATATAGACATTTTGAATATAATATCATGCCTTTTGGACTTATAAATATATCAGCTGCTTTTCAACATCTTATGAATGACGTTTTTTGTGAGTTTCTTGATGACTTTGTTGTCTGCTATTTAGACGATATTTTAATCTACTCTAAGAACATAGAAGAATATGAACTTCATGTTTATTGTGTATTACAAAAACTTAGAGATACAAGGTTATATGCCAAGATGAAAAAGTGTGTATTTCATACTACTCAAATTAATTTTTTAGGATACATCATTTTGAATAATGGTCTTAAAATAGATCCTAAGAAAGTCTAGATAGTCATTGATTGGAAGATTTCAAAAATAATAAGAGATGTGCAATGTTTTTTGGGATTTGCCAATTACTATCGAATCTTCATCAAGAACTTTTTTTAATTGCAGCTTCACTTACACGCTTAACTTATAAGGACAAACTTGAGTGGAATAAAGAAGTAGAAGCATTGTTCAAGGCTTTGAAGACAACTTTTATTTTAGCACCAATCTTACATTGTATTGACTTTTTTAAAGTATTTTTTATGGAAACAAATGCCTCAAACTTTGCTTTGGGGGCAATATTGTCACAAATGGGAGAAGATGATAAATTCCACTGAGTAGCTTTCCATTCCAAAAAAATTTAAGTAACAAAGATTAATTACAAAATCCATAATAAAGAATTTCTTGCAATTGTGGAATCTTTTCAAGATTGACGTCACAATTTGGAAGGCACTTCTAGTCCAATCACCGTTTTCGTAAGATGTGGCCTTCTATCTAGGAATACACTGGGTACTTAACTGTGGAGAGTTTATTTGAAATTTGATGGCAAAATCCAATAGGTCGTTTGTCCTCAATAAAAAAGACAAATAATACAAAAATTTCACAAAAGAGAAGTTATATATGTAAACCCTCTTGTATTCAAGTAAGTTTGTACAAAAAGGGTTCAAATTTCTACAAAAACCCTTCAAAACTTTATTCACCCGCAAGGACCTATTTCTTGCTAAACTTTAGAGTCCAATAATTCTTGATCCAACCGTTCAGTTTCTATAAAATTTAGTTCAAAGTGTAATTAATTCTTTTAAGTTTTATTATAAGAAAGAATCAACCGTAAATTTATTACTGATCGTCTGATATCTCAAAATTCCTAGCAGGTGCTTAAAACCCTAGCTTAGAGACATCCGAGCACTATTTTCCTTATATCTCACAAACCCAAAATCTTAATGCCACAAAATTTTTGCACATAGTCTTGTGACATAAGCATACACATTCCTGAAAATTTTGAGCCAAAAATCTATCAAATTATCTAAGATATAGCTCAAAATGTAACCACTATGTAAGCGGATCACTTATTGCCCTTAAGTTTGTAAGCATTGACTTCAACTCCCAATATCTCCTTCATCCTAGCTTGGATTTTATCAAGCTGTACAAAGAAAGTATAGCTGTGAAAGTGTTCTCCCCAACCCTAGTCGCTGATCTTCAATTGCTCTCTGTATGCGCGAGTTATACCTAAAAGAGTGACAGTAGGTCCAAAATACACACCTTAACTTTGGGCGCCTATAACTTCTTCATAAAAAGTGCAAATCACACAAAATTTGCACCTAAATCAGATCCAAAAACCTAAACCTTATGATCCTAGCCTTTGATATTTGACTTCTTTCGAAAAACAAACCTTAACTCCTAATAAACCCTCGGACAACCTCCTTGAAGCCCATTGGGCATGATTTTCGGCCAATTAGAATAGAGATTTCTATCATCCACCTCTATTCATCCACATGGATGGCCAAACTACCCTTTTTACATTAAAAATCCTTTTCTAACCCTTCTTCTTATAAGATTTACATACTTGGTGCTTTAAGCACCAAATAAAAGAAGTAAACTAAGATCTTAAGGATCACCAATGTCTAACAAAGGTGACGTAAGATATATACAAGTTACTATCAATATAAAATTAACTTCAAAAGTCACTACTAAAAAGAAAATAAGGTTGTATAAATCTTAATAATAATCCTTTTAATAGATCCTTTCTAAACCAACAACCTAATCACATCCTATAACCAATAAAATTCACTGATATGACTTTCATTTAGCTAAGTAGTAAATTGTACATTAAATATACATGTACAATTTTTTCACATAGTAGCCGAATCACAACACGACACCGTGTGTATGGATTATAAGAATATCGAGTATTTCATGTCTGCGCATGTATTGAATCATCGCCAAGCTTTTTAAAGGATGTCTTTGTCAAGATTTGAATTCATTATTATCTATTAGACAAAAAAACAACAAGATTTGTTTGATGTCCTTTCTAGATGTTCTTATCTTATACCAAGAGAAGCAAATTCAATTTTTGATCAACAAAGAATGATCCTTTTGAATTTGGCGTAATTTCATCTTCGAGCAATGAAATCAACATTGACTATTGATTCAATTTTTTTCAAACAAATCTAATCAAATATGCCTTCAGATCCTCTTGTTCATAAGATTAAGAATAATTTGTCTAAGTCTTATGATATTTCTAAGTTTGAATTGAAGAATGATCTACTCTACTTTGAAGGATGTCTATATATTCCAGAAGGTGTTTGCTTATAATAATTCAATATATTCTTCTACTCAATAAATTCTATTCTTTACAAATTATGGTCATCATCCATAACTTGATACTTTTAACTTTTCAAAAGCTAATAATCTTACGGCAAAAGATTTGGCAAACCATTTGTCAAAGCTACATGCAACAATAAAGGCACAACTAAAAAAAGCTTAAGAATGATAAAAAATTAATATAGATGTCTATCGCAAGGAACAACTTTAATTCCATGTAGGTGATAAGATATGGTTACTTCGTCGTAATATCAAGACTATCCGTCCTTGTAACAAGCTAGTTTATTGTACGCTTGGACCTTTTTTGATTTGTAAACAAATCAATCCAATTGCTTATTGATTATGTCTATCAAAATCTATGAAGATCCATTTTGTATTTCACATGTCACTACTCAAGCCATACAGGATAGTGGATATATAAGAAAGAAGATAAATGCCACTGCGTTCTGTAGAAGTGGACAACAATGAAGAATTTGAGATCAAAGAGATTTTAAATTCAAGGCAACTTCAAAATCGATTGGAATATCTTATGCATTGGCGTAGATACAATATTAGTGAATGCATATAGGAGCCATTCAAGAATCTAGCAAATGCATCAATAAAAATCAATGTATTTAATCGATGACATCCATCAAAATCAAGATAAAGAATCAAAAAAATCTTTGCTATAGAACAAAGCAGGTCCTACAGAGATTTCATCTTATCTTGTATATTTGTTATTTCTTTGGATTTGTTTGTGCTAAACAGATGGAAGATCAACAATCGACAAATCAGCTCAACAGCCATTATTTGTTGATTTACCAGACGAGATATTACCACTATCACAACTTTCAAGAAAACAAAATAGAGATGAAGACCCTGAAGAACAACATGTCCTTCTTTGTATTGATGGTGAAATACAATGTGTTTGGTATTACGACCTTGGAAGAGACTTTCAATATTTGATGATACTTTTAGAGGTAGGAACTACTCCTGATGGTGTTTTGAATGTTTTTTTTTTAAGGAAGTTATGAAGGCCTCAACAATAATCAAATAATATGGTGGTCCTCTTGCCCTGGTATGAGACATTATCGATGGCTAAAAGGACCTATCAACTACCTTCAAAAGGAACAAAGATTAGAGTACGTGGCAAGCACAATTCGATGTATCATGGACTTCATCAACATGTAATCACCGCTCCTTGTGGACTTCGTCCGTAGAAGGAGGAATAAAGTCATGGACATATGATTTATTCCAATAATTATCTAATTATTATTGATTAATATAAATAGATAAAATAAATTAATTTGATAATATTTTAAAAAGAAGCTTCTTAGAAGCTTCATAGATGCATAATCACCTTTATATATGTCTATAGGTGATTGATAAGTTAAAAACTTGGTCAACAAGCTAGCCACATATTGCACATATTGGTAGCTTGTAGAATAAGCTAATCATATATCGCATATGTTGATAGCTTGCGGAACAAGCTAAGTACGTGGCGCACATGTGGGAAACTTGCCTTGCAAGTTTGATACGTGTCTTGCAAATTAGACATGTGTAGGAGGTCCTATAGATTATCTCCATATAGTTCTTAGATAGATAATATAAATAGAGACAAGAATGAAGCCTTCTTCACTCTTGTCAATTCTTTTCTTGCTTCTAGTTTAGTTTAAGAGTCTTATGTATTTTCTAATCTTTGGCAATAGCCATTCTAGATTCTTCTTAAATATACATACTTCTTTATTTCTATCCTATTATTTTTCTTTGATATTATTTTTATTAATATATGCATCTGTTTTAGTTCATGTCCTTGACATGTTCTTATATGTACAAGAAGTATAAAACAAGATATCGCATCTGGAGGTAGGAAGAGTTTTTTTTCTTGTACTTTAAATTTGAGGGTGTCCAATTGCAAGGTCCCTATTGTAGCTGGACGTCTTTATTTTTTGACCTTTCCAATTCAACTATAATACCTCGTGCCTTGAACTCTCTAGACTTGTTTGGATAGTTTGCTGCCTTGTGATTGGGTCTTCTATAATATAGACATAGATTTTCATGTCGACGTCTAGTTTTTTTTGTTGGTGTTAATGGCTTGAATTGAGTCATATCAATTTGTATAAGCTTTGGATATGTTAATGGCTTTTTTGATATCCTTGAAGATATAATAAACGTATCTTGATAGATATTATTAAAAATTGATCTCTTGTCACGGACACAGAATATAGACTTGAAGTCTAAACAAGAAGTTCAAGAAGAACTGGCAGGAACTACTATCACGGACACAAAATATAAACTTGAAGTCTAAACAAGAAGTTCAAGAAGAACTGGCAGGAACTAGATTAATCAGATGAGTACAAAAACAACACCAGAGAGGTGAACTAGAGCTCCAAGAGATGTGTTGTCAATACTAAAGAACTCTTCAGCCTCGACTCCAATATATACTCCTACCTAGGAAGCTTCTTAAGTAGCTTTTTCCAACTAGGGAGCTTCTCAAGCAACTTCTACTAACTAGGAAGATATTAGAAGGCTTTGGAAGGTTCTAGAGAGTTCTAGGAAACTTCTAGAATATTTTAGAAGGTTCTAACAAGTATGTCCTTGACATCACCTCCTCCTCTAGCTTGGAGGTCTCTGAGAAGCCATTTGAGATGTATACTCACAAACGTAGGAAATCAAAAATTTGTCGCATAGTCTCTATGATATACTCCAGTTGTTGTTCACGAGGTAGATGATTTATGGATCCTTGTAGCCATCGATAATGACCAATACCTTCTATTTGAGACCATGCTTGAACTTCTGTATCTTCATTGTGGAAATGACCTGAAAATATCGCTTCGCCACTACTTGTATGAGTTGGTTCAACTTCAAAGATAATTACAAGTGACTTTCTACTTGGTATTCTTCGACGTCTTCTTGGCTCTTCTAATTCTTTGTCTCGAGGTCGACGTCGTGAGCTACTTGGTTGAGATGGTACCGCTAATACAGTATCTACATTCTCACTAGCCATATCTAAATACACCTTGATATTAGATATCTTGATACTATGAAATACAACAAGTTATGTTTTGATGAGACCTGGATCCTTTTTTTATTTATTTCCCTAGAGAAGGCTTCATCTTTATGCTTTGTTAATGACCAGCTTTTGGTTTATTAGGATATCATGGATGGAATTTCCGTACCTTTTGAGATGCATTGGCAAGATTTTTGGTCGATTCCCATGTTCTTTCATTAATATCATAGCCACTCTAATGTACAAAGTATTTTAATTTATTCCATCTTTGCCGTGAATCTAATATCCTTTCCACCTCATATTCTTCATTGTTTTCAATTTCTACACTAGGTGGCAGATATTGCACTCTTCTAGAAAAAGATGATTCTCGATAAGGCTTTAACAGAGAAACATGAAAGACAGGGTGTACCTTCATAGCAGTTGATACCTCTAAGCAGTATGCCACAAAATTGAGCTACTTCTGGATAACAAATGGTTGCAATTTCCGATAGTCCAACTTATCACATGGCCGCTTGGTCTTGATATTCCGTCGAAGCAGCCATATTTTATCTCCAATCTTGAAATTAGGTGCCTGTTTCTGAAATTTATCCGCGGATGCTTTGTAAGACTCTTGGACAATTTGCAATTGAAGCTTCAATGTGGTTTGAAGCTCCGATAGCTGCTGCAGCAATCTTTCAGCTGTTGGGTTGTTATTCGCTGACGGACTCAATAGATCAAGCTTCCAATGGTACCCATAATTAGAAAAGAATGGTGTTTTCTGAGTCGACCCATAAAGGGTGTTGTTATATGCAAACTCGGCTAGCGGTAGATATGTAGTCCAATCATCTTGCTGATAGTTGATGCTGCATCATAAATACTGTTCCAAAACTTGATTCACCCGTTCCGTTTGGCCGTCAGTTTGAGGATGGAATGCCGAAGAAAGCTTGATGTCTACCTTCAATATCTTAAAAAAAGATCTCCAAAACTTTGATACAAATTGGGTTCCTCGATCCGACATGATATCATCTGGTAGACCATGATATCGATACACATTATCAAGGAAGAGCCTTGCTGTATCTTCGCTTGACGATGTCTTCTTGCAAGGGATAAAATGTGCCATCTTTGTAAGTCAATCTACCATATCAAAGATGTTGTCAAATGAATTTGATGGCGGCAGATCTGTAATAAAGTCCATAGAAACTGAAGACCATGGACGACATGGAATGGGCAATGGCTGTAGAAGTCCATAAGGGCGATGTCGAGGGTTCTTGGATCTTGAACAAATGTCACAAGAGAGAACAAAATCCTTCACATCCTTCTACATTTGGGGCCACCAAAAATCTCGGAAAATTAGTTTCAAGGTTTTGATGAATCCGAAATGTCCCGCAGTTGGAAAGTCATGACGAGATTGAAGGACTCGAAGTCGTGCTGGCCCTTTTGGGATATATAGCCGATCCTCAAAGTATAAGAGATCTCCTTCAACCTTGAACTTGTCATTATTGATACACTGCTTAATATCAAGGACTATTGAATCTTCAATGGTCGCAGCACGTACCTGGTTGAGGAAGTTAGCATTAATTGGCACCACAGCAACACAAATCCTGAATTGCTCTGGCTTTAATAATGTCGTATATTGTTGATCAAGCGCTGCTTCTCCAATCTTCGGCGCAAGATATGATCTTCTTGATAAGGCATCGCATAGTCCTTGCTACTTTCCAGGCCGATAAGTAATAACGAAGTCAAATCTAGATAGCGACATATTCCATCGAGCTTGACGACGGTTTAGAATCCGAGCAGACATGAAATATTTCAAATTCTTGTGATCCGTATATACGGTGTCGTGTTGTGATTCGGCTACTATGTGAAAAAATTGTACATGTATATTTAATGTATAATTTACTACTTAGCTAAATGAAAGTCATATCAATGGATTTTATTGGTTATAGGATGTAATTAGGTTGCTAGTTTAGAAAGGATCTATTAAAAGGATTATTATTAAGGTTTATACAACCTTATTTTTTTTTAGAAGTGACTTTTGAAGTTAATTTTATATGGATAATAACTTGTATATATCTTAAGTCGCCTATGTTAGACATTGGTGATCCTTAAGATCTTATTTACTTCTTTTATTTGGTGCTTAAAGCACCAAATATGTAAATCTTATTAGAGGAAGGGTTAGAAAAGGGTTTTTAGTGTAAAAAGGGTAGTTTGGCCATCCATGTGGATGAATAGAGGTGGATGATAGAAATCTCTATTCTAATTGGCCAAAAATCATGCCCGATGGGCTTCAAGGAGGCTGCCCGAGGGTTTATTAGGAATTAGGGTTTGTTTTTGGGAGGGAGTCGAACATTAGAGGCTTGGGTCATCGGGTTTAGGTTTTTGGGTATGGTTAGGTGCAAATCTTGCATGATTTGGACTTTTAATGAAGAAGTTATAGGCGCTCAAAGTTAGGGTGTCGATTTTGGACCTATTGTCACTCTTTTGGGTATATCTCGCGCATACAGAGAGCAATCAAAGATCGGCGATTAGGATTGAAAAGCGCACTTTTTTAGCTACACTTTTCACATACAGCTTGATAAAATCCAAGCTAGGGTCAAGGAGATATTGTGAAGTGAAGTCAGTGCTTGTAAGCTAAAGGCAGTAAATGACTCTGCTTAACTAGCGGTTACATTTTGAGCTAAATCTTAGTCAATTTGATAAACTTTTGGCTCAAAATTTTTAGGAGTATATATGTTTATGTCACAAGACTATATGCAAAATTTTTGTGGCATTAGGGTTTTGGATTTGTGAGATATAAAGAAAATAGTGCTCAGGTGTCTCTGAGCTAGGGTTTTAAGCATCTGCTAGGGGTTTTGAGATATCAGACGATTGGAAACGAATTGATGATTGATTATTTCTTGTGGTGAAACTTAAGAAAATTATCTACACTTTGAACTAAATTTTATAGAAACTCAACGGTTGGATCAAGAGTTATTAGACTCTAAAGTTCAGCAAGAAATAAGTCTTTGCGGGTGAATAAAGTTTTTAAGGGTTTTTGTGGAAATTTGAACCTTTTTTGTACAAACTTACTTGAATACAAGAGGGTTTACATATATAACTTCTATTTTGTGAGATGTTTGTATTACTTGTCCTTTTTATTGAGGACAAACGACCTTTTGGAATTTGCCATCAAATTTCAAATAAACTCTCCACAGCGAGGTACCCAGTGTATTCCCAGATAGAAGGCCACGTCATACGACAACGGTCACCAGATGTGCAGCTCCTTCGAGGAAGTGACGCCACTCTTGGAAAGAATCCACTATAGCAAGGAGTTCTTTATTATGAATCTCATAATTGATCTCAGCCACAGAAAACTTCCGTGAATAGAATGCAACCGGATGAAGCTTATTGTCGATGCCCATCTTTGAAAGTACGGCTCCTAAAGCAAAATCCGAAGCATCGATTTCCAAATAGAAAGTCTTTGCAAAGTTTGGGTGTACCAAGATTGGAGCCGTAGTAAATGTCGTTTTAAGATTTTGAAATGCTTTTTCTGCTAGAGGTCTCCATTCTAGCTTATCTTTACATGTTAGTTGAGTGAGTGGAGCAGCAACTTGAGAATAATTCTTGATGAAGATTTGATAGAAGTTAGCAAAGCCGAGAAAACATTGTATGTCTCTAACTGTCTTTGAAACTTCCCAGGACACAATTGCTTCCACCTTCTTGGGATCCATCTTCAAGCCTTCCGTAGTCGCAACAAATCCTAAAAACTCCATCTCAGTTTGATGAAATAAGCACTTCTCCAACTTGGCGTAGAGTCCTTGCTTGCATAGTTTTTTGAGTACCAAACAAACGTGCTTCTTATGCTTTTCTTCATTCTCAGAAAATATCAAGATATCATCTAGATAAATGACAACAAAATTGTCCAGATATTCTCAAAAAATATCGTTCATCATGTGTTGAAAAACCGCCGGAGCATTGGTAAGACCAAATGGCATGACATTATATTCAAAATGACTATACCTTGTGCGAAAAGCTATCTTCCATTCGTGTCCTTCTTTGATTCGCATAAGGTTGTAAGCTCTCCTTTGATCAATCTTTGTAAAGATCTTTGCACGTCCAAGTTGTTCTAGAAGACTAGAGATCAAAGGTAATGGATAGCAATTCTTTTTTGTCACCTTGTTGAGACCTTGATAGTCCATGCACATCCGTAGTGAGCCATCCTTCTTCTTCATAAATAAGATTGGTGTCCCAGTTGGCGATTTTGAATGACAAATGAATTTCTTAGCTAGATTCTTGTCAATATATTTCCGCAATTCAACCAACTCCATTTGCGATAAGTTGTAGATTGGGCCAAAAGGCAGTTGTATTCCTTCTTGCAATTCTATGGCACAATCATATGGTCGATGTTTTGGTAGCATATCAGCATTCTTCTTTTAGAACACGTCTTCAAAATCCTTGTATTGTTCCGGTATTCCTGCTATTGAAATCTGCTCTCCACCAATTGGAGCCGCATAAATGACCAATGGTGTGCCTTCCTTGCATGATCTTACAAACGTTCTTACTCTAATGAACAAGGATTTTTTGGTTTGGGGTCTTCTTCCAAGCTTGTCCTCAGGTTGATCTATGGGAAATGTTATCCTCCGCAACCTCCAATCTATGGATGGATTATATTTTTTCAACAAAGAAAGACCAAGAATAATAGGATTTGACAAGGTGCTAATAACGTTGAAAACAATATAACTACTGTGGTCTTTAAACGTCACTTCTATAAGTTTTGATTCATGAGTGACACTACCAGATAATAAAGATCGTCCATCTATTACTTCTACGTGAACAAGTTTGAATTTTTGTACTAGGGGAATTTTGTAATGCTTAGCAAATTCTTGGGCTAAGAAACAAGCAGATGCTCCTGAATCTAATAAGGCTAAGATTTTTAGTTTTTGAGGACCAAAAGATAAAGGAATTGTAAAACAATGGGCAGGTTGAGTAGAAAGAGAGGAACCTGGTTTTGATTTGTGCAACCGCATGATTTCTATTGTGGCTAGGCATCCTCATTTTCCTGAATAAATGCACCTCTATTCTTGATGTTGGGTCCATTTTGCTTCTTTGGACAGTTTTCAGCTCTATGGCCTTCTCCACCACAAAAAAAGCACAAACCTTTCTCCATACGCTGCTTCTTTTCTTCTAAAGTAAGGGATTTGACACGTACCGCATGAATCTGCATATCTTCTGTCTCCACTTGTGAATTTAGGCTACTTGCCGATATAATTGTGCCGTGATGACTTGTATATTGTCTGGAGTATTAGTCTTGGCGATGTTGAAATAGGCGGTTATCGCACTTTACAGCTTGGCTAATGGCTTCGTTGAGCGTTCGTGGATCAGGAAGAGATAATAACAAATCCTTCACGTCATCCCTTAGACCCCAATAGAATTGGCTCATCAATGCTTCTTCATCCTAATTGATGTCGCATGCCAATTGCCTGAAATTTGATGCATAGACTGATGCAGAGCGAGTCCCTTGTCGTAGTGATCAAATTTTTGTTGTAGCCCATCGAGCCTTGTCATGCTCGCCAAATGCTTCTGCAAATGCCTCCAAAAAAGTCTCAAAGTTGTTCAAAATCGGTGATCTTTTTTCAAATAGAGGAGCAAACCACGATAAAGCTTGTCCCGTAAGCAAAGTTCCAACTAATCCAACGCGTGATTCCGCCGTCAGATAACGTTTGGGTTGTAGAGTTGTTATTAACTTGATTTGATTGATGAAACCTTGAAACTGGGAGCGTGTATCATCAAACTTGTCTGGAAGGCTAATACAAGGTTCCTTTTGTTGTGAAAGTAATGATTCTTGTTGAACCACAAGTAAAGCTGCTTCTTCTAGTGTAGAAACTCGAGGCTAATGAAGCCCAGATTGTGCTATTCCGGATGCTCCATCATTATGAAGTCTTGCAAAGACTCCTTCTATCACCGTGGTTCTCTGTGATAACGTAGCAAGAGCATTCATAATGGCGTCCATCTTGGATTCCAAACTTTCACTCATATTAATGTCTTGACCTCCAACCATTCTAAGAGAAAGGAAGTAATTGTTTCTACAAGGAAGAAATATTGGTTTAGAAGAGGGTACTCTGCAACCTCTAAAACGCCTTAAGACCTTCAAAAAGACGGATAATTTACTCTCTCGAAGAAGAATAAGACTCCAATATTATGACAAAAAGATATCAGTTTAGAAGAGGGTAATCCGCAACCTCTAAAATATTAGTGTACCTTCAAGAAGAGGAGTAATCCACACTTCAACAAGAAGGAACTAACTTTGATATCCAAGGTGAGAGTAGTCTCGACAAACTGTCACGGACACAGAATATAGACTTGAAGTCTAAACAAGAAGTTCAAGAAGAATTGGCAGGAACTACTATCACGGACATAAAATATAAACTTGAAGTCTAAACAAGAAGTTCAAGAAGAACTGGCAGGAATTGGATTAATCAGATGAGTACAAAAACAACACTAGAGAGGTGAGCTAGAGCTCCAAGAGATGTGTTGTCAATACTAAAGAACTCTTCAGCCTCGACTCCAATATATACTCCTACCTAGGAAGCTTCTTAAGTAGCTTCCTCCAACTAGGGAGCTTCTCAAGCAACTTCTACTAACTAGGAAGATATTAGAAGGCTTTGGAAGGTTCTAGAGAGTTCCAAGAAACTTCTAGAATATTCTAGAAGGTTCTAATAAGTATGTCCTTGACACTAGGAAGATATTAGAAGGCTCTGGAAGATTCTAGAGAGTTCTAGGAAATTTCTAGAATGTTCTAGAAGGTTCTAACAAGTATGTCCTTGACATCTCCTCTCTTGTTGTAATTCAAATAGGCAATTGTCACAAGTAATGGCTTGAGCTATGAGTTCCTCTAAGCTTTCAACTCTTGGCATTGTGATTAATAAATTCTTTATATCATCTTTTAGACCATAATGAAATCGAGTCGTAAAGGCCTTATCATTTTAATTGACATCACAAATAAGTTATTAAAATTTTGCAACATAAATTAGAGGTGAATATTGTCCTTGTCATAGATTTTGAATCTTCCTTTTTGCCACCCTCTCTTGATCATTGTTTCCAAATGCAGCAATAAATCTGTCCATAAAAGCCTCCAAATTGTATAGGATTGAAGAATTTTTTTTCAACAATGGAACAAACCATGCTCAAGCGCTTCTTGATAAAAAGGTGCCTACAAAAGCAACTTGGGTGAATCCATCTGGATAATGAGAAGAATATAGTCATAAGTAAAGTAGTATTTGTTATACAAATCTTCAAAAGTTTGATCTTGTTCCATCAAATTTGTCAAGCATACTAGCTTTTGGCTCTTTTATGACAACCCTTGGAACTTTTAGCGGAGTTATATACATAGCTTGTCTATCGCGTGCTTCCTTCAATCTAATAATCTCTTATTGTAAATTATAAATCTCTTTCTTAGGTAATTCTTTGGATACTTATTCTATTTATAATTCTTTTTTTGAATTGCAAAAAAATACTATTTTTTCTTGTACAATATCCAAAAGAGCTTGAAGATCTGCAAAAGTTGCCACTCTCTTCTCTGTTTATAAGGATGTACCTCTATTAATCTGATCTATTTCCATATCGACAAAAAAAAAATTAATAAGCCATTAATGTAGTATTTTCTATATTAAAAAAAATACTCTTAAATAGTTAATTTAGAAGAAGATAATGTGCAATCTCTAAAATATAGTGATTTATCTTAGAAAAGAAATAATCCTTTTTTTTTTTAAAGAAAAATCAATTACAAAAAGTAAGCATATCAGTCCAGAGGGGGGTAGTTTGCACTCCTTTAGAATACAATAGTATCATGAAGATGGATATTCTATTTTCTATCAAGAGGATAAAGCTCTAATATGATCATATAAATAGTCTTATCAAACTGTCAAGGATGCAAGATAGCAAGTTAATAAAGAAACAAGGAGAAGATTCAGAATTAGAATAATTTCAAGAATAAAGAACTGGATGGATAAGAATAAGAACTAGATAAAAAACAAGAAACTAGATTGATATCAAGAACAAGGCAAAACTTTGGATTATTCCAAGACTTATGTTGGCAAGATTGAGATACTCCTCGGTCTTGTCTCTTATTTATACTACAAGGCCATATCCTATTAGATCTTCTAAGAGTATCTTAGAAAATTTTAGAAGCATGAAGAAGATTCTGGAAGACTCTAAAAAATCTATGGGAGATTTTGGAAGATCAAAGAAGATTCTAGAGGATTCTCAAAGATTATAGAAGATTCTTAGAAGACTAAAGAAGGTTTTAGAAGATTTTAGAAGGTTCTAAAAAGCTACAGAAGGTTCTAGAAGGTGGTAATTTAAAATATATTTGTGACAACTTAAGCAATTATATATGACAATTGATTCTTTGAAAGGCATCCAGAATAAATATTTAGTTAGAAAAAAATAAATCAAGTAATGATAACTTCTAAATCTTCAATAATCTATTCATTAAGGCCAAAATCTAAGTAAATTAATATAGTTTAATTTAAAAAATTAACACTAGAAAAAAAAAAAAAGTATTATTGTGAAAACTTATGTTTATATTATAAAAAGTAAGTCATAAGGTACAAAACTATTATATGAAATCAACTAGATTTAAGGCAAGGATTACAAATCTCAATAAATAAATAAATTAAAAAAATAAAAACATCTAGTTGTAATAAAGACCTTACAATTGAACAATTCTAAATCATAATCATAAAAAATAAGTTTTATACTACCACTTAATTATGTATCTTATTTTAAATTTTATATAATTATCATAATTTTAAATTATATATTTTCAGCTTAAATACTTATAAATATCAAAGCCTTAATATGATTTATAAGAAAAACTTTGTATTGCAATAAAAATTGACAGTCTTAATAAAAATCCAATTAGTTCTAATAGAGGTTATTGATGGATGACCACTTGTATTTGAAGATATTATTAAAGAAATAAAATCATTGAAAGTAGAATTAAAAGATCAAATATCCAATATTATCTTTAATATTATTTAATATTCTTTAAATCTAGTGGTATTTGGCCTTCTTTAGAATGAATTATATAATTCTAACATTGATTAGATATTATAAAAGATCACTTCAAGATTTAGGCCAAATGTTTAAAAAATCATCTTAATTATTATTTGTTGGAGCTAAGGCATTCATACAAGCTAGAAAAAGAAGAAGAAGATGCATTTGTTATTTATACAACATCAATTCTTTATTCAAATAAAGGTCGTTGTGGAATTTTAGGAGTAATATAAGAAATATTAAATTATATTTAAGAAAAAAAATATTGATATATTACTAAAATATATATCTTATAATTATACAATTGACCTTCAAAAAAGAATTCAACTACCATTTGCATTAATTTATAATATGTTTTGAATTATAAACATATCCTATGATATAATTGGAATAATTAGTTAATGATTCTATGACATATTTTAAATTGGACTAATTTATTATGTTGAAAGAAAATATTGATAAAAACCTTATAAAGAGGTTTATTCAATATTCAAAATCTCTTATATGTACAGTAATTTTTTTTGTGAAAAAAAAAAAAAAAAAAGATCCTTATAAATATGTATAGATTATTGTGAATTTAATAAACTAATTATGAAGAATTGATAATCTTTACCTTTGATATTGAGATTTTTTGATCAATTAAATAAAGTTAAGATCTATAATAAGATAAATCTATGACGAGCCTATAACTTGATATATATTAAAAAAAAGATAAATAGAAGATTATATTTGAAATTAGATATGGCTATTTTGAATATAATGCTATGTCTTTTGATGTCATGAACACAGTACTTAAGTAGAATGAGATTTCAAAAATTCAAAGACTTAAAACAAAATAAATTCACAATATGTTTCAAGATACAAAAATAAGATCAAAAGACTTAAGCTTAGCTATAAGGATTGTGTTGCTAAGACTAAAAATCCTCTCAACTTTGATTCTTATATATACTAGGTATAAGGAAGCTCTTTAAGGAGTTTTCTTAATGCTTGGAAGTGAAGTAAGTCTAAGATCCTTCTTTGACCACTTTCTATAATATCTAAGCTTCTAACAACCTTCTATGATTATCTAAGATTCTTTAGAATCTTCTAAAATCTTTTAGAATCTTCTTAGAATCTATTAAGACCTATTAGGATCTTTTTAAAATTATAAAAAATCTTATAGAATCTTCTAAGATAAAATAGAATCTTCTAGAACTTTCTTCTATTGTATGTTGGTAACATCACCTCTTTCTTTAGCTTTGAATTTTATAAGGAGGGATAGAATCAAAGTTGTTTAAAGATGAAGGAAGTAAAAGATGAATTACATGATATTTGTCACATATTCAAGTTGTCTTTTACAAATCATAAAATTCATCACTCCTTATAATCAACAATATTGACCAATGTCTTCTATTATTGATTAAATTTAAACTTTCATATCTTTGTTGTAAAAACATTCATAAAAAATTGCTTCAAGGTATCCTTCATAAACATGTTCTACTTTGATGATGATTGCTACAAAGAGGTTGTTGAATATTTTTTAACATCTTTTTAGTTCATACAATTCTTTATCTTGAGATCAACAATGTAAAATACTTAGTTGAGATGGCTTAATTGGCATAGTACTATTATCTTCACTATCCATATCTTAATATGCAAACTAAATCAAAGACATGTTGTAATCTTAAGATGGAATAAGACTATTTTTAAATTTGATAGTTTATATATATATATATATATATATATATATAATGGTTGAGCTTTGAAAATATTGAGATTACTTCTACCTTTCTTATTAAAAAAATTACAAAGTTTAGAATGTACTATTGTTGTATTATGATTTAGCTATCATGCAAAAATAATTTAATGTATAATTTATTATACAATTGAATGAGAGCCCTGTTAGTAGATTTTAGTTAGTTACAAAATATAGTTAGTTTATTATTTTAGAAGAAATCTATTTAAAAGAACTACTATTAAAGATTGAACAATCTCATTTTTTTTTTGATAGTAAATTTTGAAGTTGATTTTATATTGATAATGAATTTTATATATTTTAAGTCACCTTTGTTAAACATTGGTGATTTTTGAAATCTTATTTTATTTCTTTTATTTGATATTTATGATACATATTATATAAATTTTATTAAAAAAAAAATTAAAAAAAAAAATTTAGGATTAAAAAAAATAATTAAGCCATTTATATAGATGAATGGAGATGGATGATGGAAATTTCTATTTCTATTGGTCAAAAGTCATGTCCAATGGACTTCAAGGAGATTATTTGAGGCCTTATTCAGAATTAGGATTTTTTTTTTAAAAAAAATTCAAACACCAAAAATTAAGGTCAGCAAGTTTAGTTTTTTGGCTATGGTTTTGGTACAAAAATTGAGTGATTTGAAGTTTGTATGAAGGAGATATTAGCATTCAAAGTCAAGGTGTCAATTTTATATCTACCATCATTCTTTAAGATATAACTCATGCATATAGAAAGCAATATAGCATGAGTGACTAAGATTGGAAAGAAAATTTTCTTGGCTAAACTTTATATATATGGCTTGATGAATTCTAAGCAAGGATAAAGCAAATATCGGAAGTTGAAGTTAGCGCTTGAAATTTAAAGATAGCAAGTGACTTGTTTAATTAGTAGTTGTATTTTGAATAATATCTTGAGGAATTTGATAATGTTTCAATTCAAAAATTTGAAAGGTGTATATTTTTATATTATAAAGCTACATACAAAATTTTATGGTATTAGAATTTTTGATTTTAGAGATATAAAGAAAATAGTATTTAGATGTCTATAAATTAGGATTTTAAGAACTTGTTAGGATTTGCTTTTGATTGTTTGAAGAAAATTGAATTGCTAGATTAAAAGTAATTGAATTCTAAAATTCAAGAAAAAATCAGTTCTTTGTGTGTGAATAAGGTATTGAAGGATTTTATTATAATTTGACCATTTTATACAAACTAAAAAGATTTTTAGAAGCCAAGACTTTATGGAGGTAAATATATGGATATATAGAGCTCTGATAATATTTTTGATATAAAAATAAGTTTTTAAAAGAAGATTATAGATTTTCTTAGAAGTTATTAAGAATTTAACTTACTAAAAATTAGTTTGTTATAATTTGGCATAAAAAAGGGTGTTTAGAATTTTTTACATGCCATAAAAAAATCTTATGTATAAATCTATTTAAATATAAGAGGTTTTTATTAATATATATATTTAATATTATTATATTTATTTGTCCTTCTTATTAAGGATAAATTATGTATCAAATCTTAATTAATAAGTTATAGATAAGCTTTTTATAATTAGATATTTAATATATTTTTAGATTAAAAATCATACCATATGACATTATATTTGGCTATGTCAAGTGAAAATATTATCTAACACGCTCTTGTGTGGCGTAAACTTCTATCTAAGAATGCATTGAATACTTGGATGTGGAGAATTTATCTTTAACTTATTGGTAAGATTCCAATAAGTAATTTGTCCTTAATAAAAAAAGAGAAATAACACAATGATATTACAAAAAAGAAATTATTTTTATAAAACCTCTTGTATTTAAGTAGGTTTGTATGAAAGGCTCAAATTGTAATAAAATCCTTCAATAGCTTATTCACTTGCAAGGATTTATTTCTTTTCAAACTTTAGAATTCAATAACTCTTGATTTAGCCATTTAATTTCTATAAAATTACCTTCAAAGTGTAGATAATATTCTTAAGCTTTATTATAGAAAAAAAATCAACTATAGATTCACTTTTGATCATCCAATATCTTAAAAATCCTACTAAGTGCTTAAAATCCTAATTCAAAGACATTCAAGCATTATTTTCTTTATATCTCACAAACTCAAAATCCTAATACCATAAAATTTTTATATATAGTCTTGCAATATAAATATATATACTTCTAAAATTTTGAGCTAAAAAATTATTAAATTATCTAAAATACAGCTCAAAATATAGCCACTAATTAAGCAGGGTCCCTTATTGCCTTTTGATTACAAGTACTGATTTCAACTCCCAATATCTTTTTCATTCTAGTTTGAATTTTATCAAACTATATATATAAATTATAGCCAAAAAAGTGTTCTTTTTAATCTTAGTTGCTGATCCTCTATTGCTTTCTATATGCCTAAGTTATGTCTAAAAGAGTGATAGTAGGTATAATTTTGATATCTTAATTTTGAGCGCTTATATTTCCTTTTAAAAAAATCCAAATGTCTAATAAAGGTGACTTAAGATATATAAAAGTTATTATTAATATAAAATCTATCTTAAAATTATTATATATAAAAAA
This sequence comes from Physcomitrellopsis africana, assembly GCA_036785485.1. NCBI lineage: Eukaryota > Viridiplantae > Streptophyta > Bryopsida > Funariales > Funariaceae > Physcomitrellopsis > Physcomitrellopsis africana. The sequence goes on from JAWRVF010001283.1 coordinate 47,329, forward strand.
AAGATTGTATAAATTTTAATAATAATCTTTTTAATAGATCCCTTTTAAACTAATAACCTAACTACACTTTGTAACTAATAAAAATTTATTGATATGGTTCTTATTTAGATATGTAGTAAATTATACAATAAATATATATACAATATTTTCACATGGTAGCTAAACCACATCACAACAATGTGTTATTATTTTAGGTCTAAAAAGATGTCATTGATGAAATTCTTGTATCTTTTGTGGTGCATTGATTAAATTTGAAGCTAACTTCCATATGTACTTACTTATGTTGTAGCCATGCCAATGCATAAAGTACTCTAGTTATTTTTGCATTAGCCTTAAATCAAATATTTCTTCCACTTTAAATTCTTCATAGCTATTCACTTCAATATAAAGTAGTAGAAGTTATATTCTTCCTAAAATGGTTGATTTTCTATAAGATTCTAAAAAAGAAGTATAAAAAATAAGATTTACTTTTATAGATATTGATAGTTTTAATTGCTAAGCAATAGAATTAATTTATTTTTGAATAGAAAAATAATCCCAATCTTTGATAGTCTAATTTGTCAAATGGTTGAATAGTCTTTATATTGTATTAGAGCGACTATATTTTATTTCCAACTTGAAATAAAGGTTATTCCTTGTTCTATGTATTAGTTGATTTTTTGAAGCATACTTGAGCTTCTTCTAATTGAAGTTTTAAGATAGCTTATATATCAATAATTCAATAAAAATCTAATAATAGATTACTTTGATTTGATATAATATTATTCGACAATCTATAATATTGATAGACATTATTAATAAAGAGTTTGGCCATTTTTTCACCAATAATGGTTTTTTTACAAGGAACAAAATATGCCATCTTTGTAAATTAGTCAATAATTATATATATAATATTAAAAGAATTCAATGGTAAAATATTTGTGATAAATTCTATAGAAATTGAAGACCATAGTTGCTTTAAAATTAGTAGCAATTGAAGAAGTCAATATAGGCAACATTGAAGATTCTTTGATCTAAAACATGTGTTATAAGAGAAGATAAATTTCTTGATAGCTTTCTACATTTGAGGCCACCAAAAATTTCTAAAAATAAATTCTAATGTCTTATTAAATCCAAAATATCTAACAATTGAGAAGTCATGATGCATTTGGAGAACATGAATATATAATGGTCTTTTTGGGATATACAAATGTTCTGTTAGGGACATATACTTTGGAGGTTCATAAAACCTTCTAGAATATTCTAGAGCTTCTTGAATTGGTGAAAAGCTTCCTAGTTGATGAAAGTAGCTTAAGAAGCTTTTTAATTTAATTGAAGCTACTCAAAAAGCTTCTTAAACAAGGATATGTATGGAAGTCAAGGCTGAAGAGTTTTTCAGTCTCGACAATATATCTTTTGGAATTCTAGCTTATTTTTCTTGGTGTTGTTCATATATTCATCTAATTAATTCAAATTTTTGTTGGTTTCTTCTTGAAACCTTGTCCTAATTCAAGTCTTTTATTTTGTATTCTTGTGTCCTTGACAGTTTGTCGACACTGACCTCATTTTCAATATTAGAATTGGATCCTTTTTATTAGAGAGTGAATTATCCCTCTGCTCGAAGGTATACTAGCATTTTAGAGGTTGTGGATTATCTTCTTTTAAATTGATATTTTCTTCATCATAATATTGGAACTTTATCCCTCTTGTTAGAGAGTAGATCACTCTTCTCTTTATAGATCTTAAAGCATTTTAGAGGTTGAGGATTACTTTCTTCGAAATTGATATTGTATTCTTATAGATTCATTTTTTTTATCTTTCAAAATGGCTGGAGGTCAAGATATTAGTATGACTGAGTTTCTTGAGTCTAAATTAAATACCATTATAAATGCTCTTATTACATTATCATGGTAGAGAGAATTTGCCTCAAAAAAGTATTGAGCTTTTGGCTACCATTAATGACTCAATTAAGATTTAAAATAATAAAATCACTAAATTTATATAAAATACTTCTTCATAGGGCTATTACACTCAATATATAATTCTTATTTCCTCAAAACACTCAAAATATAGAAAAATATTCTAAAGCCCTCATTCACCCCAAAGGAAGGGAATTTTTTTTAAATTTTAATAATCCATAATTTTTAATCCAACAATCCAAATCCATTCAAAATTTATATAAAATATCGATATATTTTTAACAACTACCACAAAAACTTTCAATTATTGATTCATTACCAATCTTTAGATATCACCAAAGCCCTAACAATAGCTTCGAATCCTTATTTACAAATACCCATATACTAAATTCTTTAAATCTTATAAACTAAAACTCTAAATACTAAAAGACTTTGATATATAGCTTTTTAATATAATAATATACTTTTAAAAAAAAATTTAGATAGAAATTTGTCCGGAAGCTCAAGTTATGGCAAAAACCATCACTATCAATAAAATGGTCTATTTACTATCTTGAAATTCAATTTTCTATCTTTGGCTTCTAATATCTTTTTTTTAGAATTCCAAATATAATAATTATTTTCTATTAAATGTAGATCTTAAAATTACCTTTTTAGTTGCATCTTTTGATCTCCAAAAGCTCTTGTACAATTCCTTGTATCTTCAAAAGAGTGACAATAGGTACAATTTATATACCTCAATTTTAAGCACCTACTCCTCCTTCATTACAACTCCAAATTCCTTGATTTTTATATCAAAATTATAATACAAAAAATAAGCTTTCTAATCCTAGTCTTTGATTTTCAAATGCTCTCACTAATGTTACCAAAATCCTTATTCTTGTCATAGACAGCATCCTCAAAGCCTATTGGGCATGACCATTGATCAATAGGAATAAAGAGCTTCATCCCTTATTTTTATTCATCCATATTTTACTTTCATCCTTCCAAATAAGCATCTTAGTAGTTTAATTTTTCATCTTTTGCTTCCAATCTCTTTTCAAGGCTTCATATTAAATATTTAGGTCTTATATAATTTAAATGCTATAATTAAACTAAGTAAAAAAAACCAAAATAAAGTTTCTTATATCAACTCCTTTAAATACTTTATTAACCATTCTAATACATATTAGAACTTATGAATATATTATATATTTTGACTAATTTTTATATACTGTAAGCAATTATAGTACGACAATGTTATCTGCTAGGACTACAAAAATTCAAGGGGTTGTTACAAAACTTCATAATGACATAGTATTTGGAATACTTCAATCTAGATTGCACCCATCTCTAACTTTTGTATTCGAGGATGCAGTACTATCTATGCTACGCCAAAGAAATCCATCTATTTAGGAACATAAGAAGCCTCAAGTTAGTCTTTTAAAGAAATATGATGGTACGCATTCAAAGTTCTGAGGATTTGTCAACCAAATTCAATTGATAATAGTTCTATAATATGATATTTATTCAATAGAAGAATCTTAGGTTGGATTAGTTGGTACCTTGCTTACGGAGCAAGCATTATCATAGTTTACTCTCTTATTTGAAAAAAAATCACCAATTTTGAGCAACTTTGAAATTTTCATAAAAACATTTGAAGAACATAATAAGGCTTGTTAGGCAATAGCTAAGATCCAAGTATTGGATGAAGGAGCATACTTTACATCAATCTATGCATCCAATTTTAGGCAACTAACATATGACATCAATTGGAATGAAAAAATTTTAATGAGTCAATTCTATTAGAGACTAAGAGATAATGTGAAGGAATAATTATTATCACTTTCAGATCCATAATCATTCAATGAAGCCATTAGTCAAGCTATAAAATATTATAATCAATTATTCCAATATTGTGAAGACAAATATTTATGGACTTCAGTAAGACAATATGCAATTCAACATACTCATACTATATCAATAAGCATTTTGAATTCATATTCAAAAATAAAAGATATATAATTTGATGTAATATGTTTTATATCTTTTAGTCTACAAAAAAAGAAACATCTGATGGAAGAAGATCTATACTTATATTGTGGCAAGGAAGGCCATTAGATTAGCAATTATTTGAGCAAACAAAACTAATATATTATTAAAACCAGAAGTTCAATTGTTCGGGAAAATAAAGATATTTAATCACAGTAGGGACTAAGCAGCTGAATAATCCAACATTATAAAACTATTCAAATTCCTCTTTTTTTGCTCAATTTTCTTGTTATTTTATAATATTTTTGTATTTGGCCCTTAAAAGCTTTAAACAATTATCTTGTTGAATTTAGAGGTGTTCACTTTTTTTTTATAAATGAAGCATTTACTAAGCTTCATAAAATTCCTCTAATACAAAAATTTAAACATATTTATGTAGAAATAATAGATAGATGATCTTTATCCTTTGATAAGGCCACCTATGAAACCATACCTATAGAAGTGTTGTTCAAAGATCATAGAAGCCAAATTATATTTAATATTATTAGAACTCCTTCAAATTTTATTATTCTTATATTATCTTGGTTGAAAAATTATAATCCATTTGTAGATTGGAGGTCGCAAAGAATAACATTTTTGATAGAAATCTCTACAGGAAAAATTTATAAAAAGTCACAAATTGATAAGTCTTTATTTATTAGAGCAAGGAATTTTAAAAGATCGGCCAAAGAAGGTACACTATTTGTTATTTATGTGACTCCAATTAAAGAATATATGACTTCATTGACAAGTATTCTAGAGCAATATAGCAAATTTCAAGATGTTTTTTAAAAAAAAAATGGTATAATTTTATCGGAGCATCGACCATATGATTGTGCTACAGATCTTCAGGAAAGAATACAACCATCTTTTGGCCCAATCTATAATCTTTTTCAAAATAAGCTTTTGACATTGAAGGATTATATTGATAAAAACCTTATAAAGAACTTTATCAAGTATTCAAAGTCTCTAATAAATGTACCTATACTTTTTGAGAAGAAAAAAGATGGTTCTTTGCATATGTATGTTGATTATCAGGGATTGAATAAGAAAACAATGAAGAATTGTTATCCACTATCATTAATTTTACGACTTTTGAAACAACTTGGCCAAGCCAAGATCTACACTAAAATAGATCTTTGTGGAGTATACAACCTAGTACGGATTAAAGAGGGAAATGAATGGAAGATAGCATTTTGGACAAGATATGGACATTTTGAATATAACTAAAGAATTCTTTAATCTTGACAAGGCATCTCTTGGAGTTCTATTGTTTGTGTATTCATATGATTAATTCAAGTTCTTGTTGGTTTCTTCTTGAAACCTTGTCCTGGTTCAAATCTCTTACTCTATATTCTCGTGTCTTTGATATGTTTTTCAAAGTAGAAGAGACCATTGTTGTATTATAACATAGCTATAGGATGAAAGAACAAAAGAAGACAAATATTATAGAGGAATTTCATTGAAGACTTAGTAATAAAATTATTTTAAAAATTATAAGTAAAAAATAAGAAGATAATAAAAATATTTATTGTTAATATTGTCTATTCATAAAAATGGCTTCTATTTATTTTATAGGACTATTAATAAGATAAAATAAGATAGATTAGCAAAAATAATATTATAAGCATCTTTAGATCAAAGAAAAAAAAAAAATGACAAAAATTATTGAAAAAAATCTTGAATTGATATTTGGAAAAGGTTGATTGTGAACTAAGATTAAAATTAGATTCCAAGGTATAAAACCATGCGCTCATGGAAAAAAAAGTTTTTTTTGTTGATTGGAAAGTAAGATTAGAAAGTAGACTTAATAAAATTTCTTTGAGCATTAGATTTAAGGTTTTTGAATTTATAATGACTTTATGAGAGCTATGCAAAATCAAGGTTCTATTTGGCAACTTTGGTTATTGAAAAATAAAGTAGATTTATATTTTAGAGAATTTTGTGAGTTTTATAGTAGATCTATAAATAAAAATTTGTGGATTTGTGAATATAGTTGCATTAAATGTGTATTATAAATTATAACTTAATTAGATGATTAAATCAAAGGTTATTAGAATTTAAGTAGGCTAGGATTTTAAAAATTGGATTTTAAAGATCAATGGAGATTTTTGTGATTTTAAGCAATATGTTAATTAGATTAAATTTTTTTTTTGAACTAATAGTTAATTTAATTATTAATATTTTTATAAAATTTTAGAGCATATGAATGGTACAAAAAGAGTTATTGATGCCAAAAGATTGATATCAAGGTTGAAAAAAGAGGAGGACAGACACCCGAGCAAATTAGAAGCTTTATTTTTTAATTTGTAAGTTCAAATTCCTTCAAATGTTATATGCTTATTTTTAATTAAAAAATTAAGAAGTGTATAAATTTTGAATGAAGATTAATAATTAATTTAATAATTATTGAGATTTTAAAATTGCTATAAGATTTGATTAGGATTTGAATAGAATTTGATTAAGATTTATTTAAGATATCTTTTGGATTTTATTAAAATTAATTAAGATTTGATTAAGATTTATTTAGGATTATATTAGGAATTCTTTAGAGTTGGCTACGATTTGGTTAAGATTTCTTTAAGGTATCTTTATGATTTTTTAATGATTTCTTTAAAATATCTTTAAGATTTTTAAAGATTTTTTAGGATTTCTTTAGGACTAATTTTTTTTTTAAATAATTTCTTTAGGATTTATTTAATATCTCTTTAGTACTTTTTAACATTTTTTAAAGATTTCTTTAGAATTTCTTTAATATTTTTTTAATATTTCTTTATGATTATAAAAAAATTTATTTTAGATTTTTTTAAAAAAAAATTATGATTTTATTAGGATTTTATTAAGATTTCTTTATAATTCTTTTAGAATTTCTTCAAGATTATTTTAGGATTTAATTAGGATTATTAATAATTCAATTGAAATTTATTTAGGATTTTATTAGGATTATTAGGTTTTTAGTTGCAAATTCAAGTTTACCTTCCACGGCCAAGTGTCTGGTATATTTTCAAATAAGACAACATGTAATATAACATCGTCTTCAAATTTGAACTTATTGGAATTATTATGAGTATTACTAGTATAATGTTTAACATAAGAAATAAGATAGTCTGTACTCAAGGTTGTACAAATCTTATAAAAAAATAATGAATTCATTGGAATTAATATAATAGTTGCTTGAATACAAAATTTCTTGAGTTTATAGAGTCTTGTCTATTGTTAATCATATGCTATCCTTCATTCTTTTGGCACAAGGTATGATTGTTTGGATAAAACATCTAACAATGTTTATTGCTTCTTACATCAATATATGATGTTGAAGTCAAAATACGATAGAGACATATTCTAACAAGCTTGAAAATAATTTAAAATATAAATTGATATGAAATATTTAAGGTTCTTATGATCTATATATATAATCATTGGATATGAAGTGCCTTCAAGCAAATGGCACCATTCTTAGAAAGAATCCATAGTAGCAAGAAGTTTCTTATTATTGATCTCATAATTAATTTTTGTAGCCAAGAATTACTTGAAGTAGAATGCAACTAGATATAGTCTCTTTTCTCTTCCAAGTTGTAATAAGACTATTCTTAATACAAAGTCCAAGGCATTGATTTTTATAAAAAAATGGTTTAAAAAAGTCTAGATAAACCAACATAATGGCTATGATAAATATTGTTTTCAAGCATTTAAAGGCTTTCTTAGCTTGTAATCTCCATTCAAGCTTATCCTTGCATGTCAATCATATAAGCAGAGCAACTATTTGAGAATAATTTTTGATAAAGATCCTATGGAAGTTTATAAATCTAAAAAAGCATTAGATATCATGTACCGATTTTGGAATTGTCTAATTGTTACTGGTCTTAATTTTCTTTATATCTATCATCAAGCCTTCATTTGATATAATATAATTAAAAAATTCTATCTGAAACTCATAAAATGTGTATTTCTTTAATTTGGCATATAATCTAATATCTTATAATTTTTATAAGATAAAGCAAATATATCAATCATACTCTTTTAGAATCTTAGAATAAATCATAATATTGTCCAAATAACATATAACAAAGTTATTAAAGAATTTATGACATATATTAGTCATCAAATATTAAAAAATAGCTGATATATTTGTAAGACCAAAATGCATGACATTATATTCAAAGTATCTATATCTTGTACAAAAAAAATCTTTCATTCATCCCCTTCTTTTTTATATATTAGATTATAAGCTCCATGGAGATTTATTTTGGTGTAAATTTTAATTGAATCTAATTGGTCAAAGAATCTAAATATTATTACCAAAGGATAATTTTTTTTTATTATCACTTTGTTGAGACCACAATAATTGATGCACATCCACAAAGAGTCATCTTTTTTCTTCACAAAGATCATAGGTACATCAGCAAGAGATTTTGAATGTCAAATAAAATTCTTTGATAAATTCTTGTCAATGTATTCCTTTAATATTATAAGCTTATTCTGTAATAAATTATAAATTGGACAAAAAAGTGATTTTGTGCCATCTTAAAGATTAATAGTACAATCATATGGACGATGGTTTGGTAAGGTTTATATATATATTTTTTAAATATATCTTAAAATTTTTAGTATTTTTTAAAAATATATCTTAAAAATTTCTATATTTTTTTTGGAAGGATCATTGAAGTACTCACTACTTCAGATATTGGAGTTGCATAAAAAATTAAAAAAGTGCCTTTTTAGCTGCTCTCATTAAATCTCTAACTCCAATAAAAAGAAGCTTTATGGTTTTAAATCTATGAGGTATATAATATTTCATATTAAATTTAGTAATAATAGGTTGTTATATTTTTAAAAAATCTATTTTATATGATAACTAATTTATATAAGCATTATATCTTTTAAGCTAAGAAAGTCATAAAATGATGGCATTAAATAGAGACCTAATAATATTGAATATAACCTAACTACTATGATTTTCTGATATTATTTCTATGACTTCTACAAAAATAACTTTAGATTTCTTGACCATAGAAATTTTGATAGAATTTAAAAATACTAAATCAATAAAATGTGCAAAGGCTTTTAAATCTATTAAAGTAAGGATTTTGAGTTTTTGGACATCCAAATATACTAGTATGATAAAACAATAAGAAAGATTAGATGATAATATAAGATTTTTTATATTTGTTGAATAAAAGAATCCAGCCGCTATTATATTGTAATATGGCTATAGTTTGAAAGAGCAAAAGAAGATATATATTATAGAGAAGCTTAATTAAAGACTTAATAATATTATTACTTTAAAAATTATAAGTTAAAAAAAATAGAGAGGTAATAAAAATATTTAATATTAATGCTATCTTTTTGTTAAAAGGCTTCTATTTACTTTATAGGACCATAAACAAGACAAAATAAGGTAGATTAGCAAAAATACTACTATAAGCATCTTAAGATTAAAGAAAAGGATAGTTTCTAGCAAAAATTATTTAAGAAAACCTTGGATTGATACTCAAATAAGGCTGATTGTGAACCAAGGTCAAAACTAAACACTAAGGCATAAAACCATGTACCTATGGTATCATATTATATAATTTCTTATCTAAAAATGCATTGAGTATTTGGTTGTGAAAGATAAAGTTGTATATTATAATTATTTTAAATAAAAAATAATAAATTTTAACTATCCAAAAATAAATATAAAATCTCAATTTCAACTTAATAAAACTTAATGCTAATATAAAATATTCAAAAATATTCTATACAAAAATTCAATCATTAATAAATTTTAATTATCTCTATTTTTCTATTCTTTTGTAATTTTGAATCTCCTAAATTACTCTTAACTCAAGTCAGTGAGCTTCAAGAAGCCACAACTTCCAATTTGATTGTCCAATTGATTTGAAATTTTGTATACTAGTGCCACTATAGATCTTCTATATGCTGTCATACTGTGGTTTGGCTACCATGTGAAAAAATTGTATATATATATTTAATGTACAATTTATCATACAACCAAGTAGGAGCCATATTGATGGATTTTATTAGTTATAAAATATATTGGGTTGTTAGTTTAAAAAGAATCTATCTAAAAAGATTATTATTGAGATTTATACAACCTTATTTTTTTTGGGTAGTGATTTTTGAAGTTAATTTATATTAATAATAATTTTTATATACTTTAAATCACCTTTATTAGACATTGGTGATTGTTAAGATCTTATTTGCTTCTTTTATTTGGTATTTAGAACACATATTATATAAATCTTATAAGAAAAAGGATTAAAAAGGGATTTTTAGTGTGAAAGGGAGTAGTTAAGCTATCCATGTGAATGAATGGAGATGGATGATGGAAATCTTTATTCCTATTGGCCAAAAATCATGTCCAATGGACTTCAAGGAGGTTGTCCGAGGGCTTATTAGGAATTAGGGTTTTTTTTTTAAAAGAGTCAAATATTAGAGGCTAGGATCAGCAATTTTGGTTTTTTAGATATGATTTTGGTGAAAATTTTGGATGATTTGGACTTTTTATGAAGGAGATATAACTACTCAAAATTAAGGTATCAAAATTGTACCTATTGTCACTCTTTTGGACATAACTCGAGCATATAGAAAGCAATAGAGGATCAAAAATTGAAGTTGGAAAGAGCACTTTCTTGGCTACACTTTTTATATACAGCTTGATGAAATCCAAGTTGGGATGAAGGAGATATTAGGAGTTTAAATCAGTGCTTGTAAGCTAAGGGTAGTAAGTGACCCCGCTTGACTAGTGGTTATGTTTTGAGCTATATCTTAGGCAATTTCATGAATATTTGGCTCAAAATTTTTAAAAGTGTATATATTTATGTCACAAGACTATGTACAAAAAATTTGTGGCATTAAAATTTTGGATTTGTGAGATATGAAGGAAATAGTGCTCGGGTGTCTTTGAGCTAGGATTTTAAGCACCTGCTAGGATTTTTAAGATATTGGATGATTGGCAATGAATTTGTAATTGATCTTTTTTATTAAAGACAAATCACTTATTGGACTCTTTCCATTAAATTTCAAATAAATTCTCTACAGCCAAGTATCTAGTGTATTTCCAAATAGAAGATTATGCCACATCACAATGCTTATAAAATTTGAGTCTAATTTAATTTATAAATAGAAAAAAAATAAAAAATAAATGTACTAATGTCCTTCAGTTGTCTATCTTAAAATTGATGAAGAATCTTTAGTAGCAATTTCTCTTACTCTAACCATTAAATTCCATTCTAATTTGGTATATAGTCTTCAATGACCATACCAAATTCTAGCCTCATCCAACTAGTAGATCTCTTAATATCTTAAATATTCTAATCAATCCCAAATTACCTATTTTTGATATCCTCTTGTATTAAAAATCAATTTTCTTCCAATTACAATATTACAAAGATATAAAACTTAGCATACAAGCATCACACATAAGCATCCATAGACCTACAAAATTTCAACTATTGATGTTGTACAAATTGCATGAACCAACTGATAATGATAAACTCAAGTTTATTGCCAAAAATCCAACATCACTCAAAAAACCTTGACTTCTAACAACGCTTCCAAAGTTGTTCCTAATTTGATTAAGACAAGCCTTATGCTCTTGGAATCCCTTCAAAGTTAGCTCTCTAATGCCATTTTCCAATATTATATTATATATTGTCTTGTTTAGAAATACATTAGATACCTGGCTATGGAGGGTGAAGTTGTGGTTTACAAATATTCAAGAAATCTCAATAGGTTTCATCCATATAAGAAGAATATGATTCAAATTTCAATATAAGACTGCTCAAGTCAATACAAAGTACTTAAAAATACTCTTCTTGATAACTTCAACTATATATAAAATCCAATTGCTTTGTTATTTGTTACAATTAAGCAACTAAGATTTCTCTTTGCAAGTTCTAATCTTAATTAGTGAGCTTAGGCAAACTATAATTCTTAATCTGACTATCAACTTAGTGTGAAATTTTGCATACAAATGTTGATATAAGTCTTCTATATGCTTAGAAAATTTCAGCCCAATCCAACTTACAAATTGTGGAAAATTAACCAATAACCGTATTAATATCACTTAATCGCCAACTCAAATATTTTAGTAGCAATTTCTCCTTCTCCAATTATTAACTTCACCTTGAAATTGGTATATAGCTTGATCTTTAAGTCTTCTAGTGCCATGCCAATCTTCACCTTGTTTTGATTAATAGATCTATAGATATCACAAAAACTCTAAGCATCCCTAAATTGCCAATTTCTGGTACTTCCTTGTACTAAAGATCAAATAAATCCTAAATTACACACTTAAATTATCACAAATTTTCATACAATCTTAGTATATATAATCATCTACTCATTATCAAATTTTTAACTGTAGATATTATATCAATTACACAAAATAGTTGAGAGTGCTAGTCCTAACTTTATTATATAAAAATCCAATCCTCAATATAAATCCTAACTTTAGATAATAATTGCTAAGTCTTTCCAAATCCTACAAAAATAAGTCTAATTCTTTTAGAATAAGCTTAAAGCTAGCTCTCCAATCTTAGTCGCTAATCTCCAAATGACCCGATACTGTGTCCTTAGTGGCCATTTTTGTAATTGCAGGTTTGATTTTGATCCTATCCTATACACAATTGACTCCCAAGTATCAATCCTACCTATCTTAAGGATTTTTAAGCTTGATCCTATCCTCAACTTAATCTTAATATCAACCATATTAACTATTTATCTCTTTTATTCTATTTTTATTAATTTATGATTTTTTAAAAAAAATAAAAGAATTCTTACAATCTAGAAGGAAAAATTAATAATTAACTTTTATCTATTAGCTATTAAGATAAAAAAATAATCTAAAAGGCTTTCATAAAATCTTTGTTAAATATCTTGACTTCCTATTGAACCAAGATAATTGAATATTAGATAGAAATCATTCTTTTTTATGTTTTTCACCACATAAACGTGTTACAACACAACACCAATCTCCAAAAATCTCCTTATCCTACCTCTAGCAGCTATTTGAGTGCCCTGGGATTAAAATTTGATCCTATCCTATAAACAATTCTCATTTGGATATCAATCCTACTTTTTCCATGAATCCACTTACCTAACCTTATACTTAATTTTTCCTAGAGCTAATTATATCAAATTATGGCCTTACAAAGGATGTAGAGGTAATCTAATAATAAATCTATATCCAAAAATTAAAATATTATCCAATTTTAAGAACTTTTCTAATAAAATAAATAAAATTAAGTTAAGAGACTTCTATAAAAGCCTTTTTAAAATATTTTTAATACTTATAAATCTCATATAAAAAAATAATAATCCAAAAGTCAATTAAATTGATGTCAACAATATCAGAATATAAAACAAGAGACTTGAATTAGAATAAGGTTTCAAGAAGAAATCAACAAGAATTTGAATTAACCAAATGAGTATACAAACAACACCAAGAAAAGTGAACTAAAACTCCAAGAGTTACATTGTTAAGACTGAAGAACTCTTTAGCCTTGACTCTCATATATATCTTTGTCTAGGACACTTTTTGAGCAACTTCTATCAAACTCAAAAGCTTCTCGAGCAACTTCTACCAATTGGAAAGCTTCTTGAACTCCTTCTAGCAATTTGGAAGCTTCTTGAGCTCCTTCCACTAATTATGAAGCTTTTCAAGCTACCTTTATCAACTAAAAAGCTTTTCAATTGAATTTCACTAACTCAAAAACCTCTAGAATGTACTAAAAGGTTATGTTAATATCTAAAGTATATGTCTTTAACAATTGATATTTTCACCATATAGCCATATTAATACACAACAATAATAAATAGAGAGTTTTTTTATTTATTAAAAAATAAGATCTAAAAGCAAACTTGATAAGGTTTCTTTAAGCATTGATTTTAAGATTTTTAAATTTGTAATGACTTTGTGAGAGCCATGCAAAGTTAGGGTTCTATTTGGATGACTCTAATTATTAAGAAATATAAAAAGGATTTATAATTTGGAACATACTGTGACTTTTATATTAGATCTATAGATAAAAAAATTTAAAATTGTGAATATAGCTATATTGAATGTTTGTTGTAAATTTGAGCTTAATCCAACAATTAAATGAAAGATTATTTGAATTTTAGTGAGTTAGAGTCTTAAAAATTGGATTTTGAGGATCAATAAGAGTTTTTGTGATTTTGAATAATTTGTTAGTTAGATCAGAATGGTTCTTTTTTGAGATAATAAGTAAATTATTTTTTAATATTTTAATAAAATTTTAAAATATATGAATAGTGCAAAAAGAAAAAATTGATGTTGGAAGATCAATAAGGTCGAAAAAGTAGGACAATTAACATCCGAGAGGATTAGGAGCTTTTTCTCCTAATCTTTATATTCAAATCACTTCAAATTTTATATGCTTGTTTTTAACTAGAAGATTAAAAAGTATGCAACTTTTGAATAAAGATCAATAGTTAATTTATCAATTATTGAGGTTTTAAATTTGCTATTGGATTTTATTAAGGTTTTATTAAAGCTTATTTAGAATTTGATTAGGATTTGATTAAGATTTGACTAATATTTGATTAGGATTTTACTAAGGTTTTTTTATGATTTCTTTATGATTTTTTTAAGATTTTTTTTAATGATTTCTTTAGGATTTTTAAATATTTCTTTAATATTTTTTAAAGATTTTTTTTTAGTATTTCTTTATGATTCTTTAGGATTTCTTTAGAATTTCTTTTAGATTTTTTAATGATTTCATTAGGATTTCTTTAAGATTTCTTTAAGATTTCTTTATGATTTCATTAGGATTTGATTTGGATTATTTAGGATTCAATTGGGATTTATTTATGATTTTATTAGGATTGTTAGGTTCTTATTTAGTTGCAATATATAAATTTACCTTCTATAGCCAAGTGAACGGTACATTCTCAAACAAGAGAATATGTAATATGACACTGCACAATCTCTTTTGTGACTAGATGTCATCTTTTTTTACAAAGTATCTATTAATGTGATTTCATTCCTCATTTGATATATATATATCAATATTTTTTATGGCAATTATTAGCCTTGTGATAAGGTTCTCTATAATATAAAGATAAGCCACGTTCTTTTTGATACTTTTATTTTTACTTAAAAAAAGATTTGAAATAAATCACATCAATTTGTATATCTTCTACTTTTAAATGCTTATTAGAATTGAATAATATAAAAGATGCTAAATAATTGGTATAAATTTATAGCATAGGTAATAAATATTTATCTTGTCAATACTAAAATACTTGATTATTATACTTTACAACTTAATCGATGGCTTCATTAAAAATTTAAGAATCAAACATAGACAATAATAGATCTTTTATATTATATTGTAATCTTTAATAAAATTGATTTATCAATACATCTTCACCTCAATTAATATCACATGCTAATTGACAAAATTTTAAAATACAAATAAATATAAAATATATTTTTTATCAAAGGACTTAAATTTTAATTATAGCAAAATAAATCTTATCATATTTTCCAAATGATTCTATAAATGTTGCCAAAAATGTTTCAAAGTTATGCAATATAGAAGAATTTTTTTCAAATAATAAATCAAATTAAGACAAAACTTGACTTGAGAGCAAGGTTCCAACTAGACCAATATAAGATGCTTCTATAGAATACTATAAAGGTTGAAATAATGTACTAAGTCATACTTGATTTACAAAGCTACAAAAATTTGAACAAGTTCCATCAAATTTCTTTGAGAGGCTAATTTTTAATTTTTTTGCTATTATCAAAGACACAAATTGAATGGAGATGCATAAATTAATAAAATCTATATAAAAAAAATGACAAAATAGAAATAAAAAAAAAATATATTTTTTAGAAAATTAGAATGGCTATTATTAAAGATTAAAAAATACAAAGACTCTTGAACTATATTAGAAGCAAGAAAAGAATTGATAAGAATAAAAAAGACTTCATTCTTGTTTCTATATATATTATCTACATAAGAGCTACATGGCAACATTCTATAAGATTTCCAATACGTGTTCAATTTGCAAGACACATGTCAAACTTATAAGACAAGTTTCCTATATGTGCGCCATATATTTAACTTGTTTCGCAAGATATCAATATGTGCAACATGTGGCTAATTTGTTGGTTACATTTCTAATCTACCAATCATCTATAGACATACATAAAGATGAAACCACATCTATGATGCTTCTAAGAAGCTTTTTTATAAGATATTATCAAATTAATCTATTTTAACTGACTTCTACCTATCTATATTATCTAAATAATTATAAAAATAGATCTTATGTCTGTGACATTATTCTCTTTTTTAGGGATAAGTTCCACAAAGAGCGGTAATTATATATTGAAGAAGTCCAAGATATGCCATATTATATTTATCACATACTCTGATCTTTGTTCCTTTTGAAGGTAGTTGATTAGCCCTCTTAACTATTGATAATATTTTATATCAAGACAAGAAGGCTACCTTGATATTTGATTATTGTTGAGGCCTTCATAATTTCCTTCAAAGAAAATATTTGAAATACTATTAAGTGTAGTTTCTACCTCTAAGGTATGACCAAATATCGAAAGTGTCTTCTAAGGTCATGATACCAAATACGTTGTATCTTGCTATCAATTTGAGGAAAAACATGTCATTCTTGAAGATCTTCATCTCTACTTTGTCATCTTGAAGGTTGTAATAATCATAATGTCTCATTTGGTAAATCAACTCTTGAGTTGAATTTGATAGTTATTGATTCTCAATCTCTCTAGCATTAGAAAATTCAAAAGAATAGCAAATAATGATATAAGATAGAATGAAATCTCTATTGAACTTGCTTTATTTTATAATAAGATTTTCTTAACTCTTCATCTTGATTTTGATGGATGTTGTTAATGAGATATATTAACTTTTGCTGATGTATTTGCTAGATTCTTAGATGACTTCCATATGTATTTATTAATATCATATCCATAATAATGTATAAGATATTTTAGCAAATTTTGATGTTTTCTTGAATCTAAGACCTCTTCTACCTCAAATTCTTCATTGTTGTTCATTTCTATAGGAGGCGGTGGTATTTGTCTTCTTTCTTGTATATCCCTTATTTTATATAATTGAAGCGGTGACACGTAGAATATAGGATGGATCTTCATAGATTTTAATAGGTATAATCAATAACCATTAAATTGATCTATTTATAAATAAAAAATGATCTAAGCCTACAATAATCTAGTTTGTCACAAGAACGAATAATCTTGATATTATAATAAAATAATTATATTTTATTATCCATGTGGAATTAAAATTGTTTCTTGTGATAGACATTTGTATTGATCTTTTTTTGTTCTTGAGCTTCCTTTAATTGTGCCTTCATTATTATATATAGCTTTGACAATCAATTTGCTAAATCTTCTATTGTAAGATTATTATTTTTTAAAAAGTTAAAAGTATCAAATTACAGATGATAATTATAATTGATGAAGAATAGAGTTTGTTGAATATAAGAATGTATCAAATAATTATAAATAAACTCTATCAAAGGCAAAAATGTTATCCAATCATCTTCATAATAATTGATGGTATACCTTAAATATTACTCTAAAATTTGATTTACTTGTTACGTTTGTCCATTAATTTGAGGGTGAAAAATTGAAGATAGTTTTATATCCACCTTTAACATTTTAAAAAGGATTTTTCAAAATTTTGATACAAATTGCATCCCTCTATCTGATATAATATCCCTTGGTACTCCATGATAGTAATAGATATTATCAAAGAAGAGTTTAGTTATTTTTTTACTTGTAATAGATTTTTTACATAATATAAAATATGCCATCTTAGTGGAAAAATCTATAATTATAAATATAGAATCTTATGAACTTGAATTTAGAAGATCCATGATAAAATCTATAGAAACAGAAGACTAAGGTTATTTTGATATAGGTAATGGTTGGAGAAGTCCGTAAAATTGATGATGAACAGTTTTTAATCTTGAACAAATATCACATAATTGTACAAACTTTTCAACAACCTTCCTCATTTGTGGCTACCAAAAATCTCTTGATATTAGCTCCAAAGTCTTGTTATATCCAAAATGTCTTGCTATAAGAAAGTTGTGATGAGCTTCAAGAACACATAGTCATGTTTCACCTTTTGGAACATATAAGCATCTTTTGAAATAGAGTAGATTGGTCTTGAATTCAAACTTGGAAGTATTATGAGACTTAGATGAATTATTCTTAATAGCATAAATAAGAGGGTCTAAAGATATACTTGATTAAACTTGCTTGAAAAAAATTAAATCAATAGCCAATATTAATTTCATTACTTGGAGATGAAATTGTTTTAGTTTCAAGAAGATTGATCTTTGTTGATTAAAAGCTACATCTCTTTTTGATATAAAATAAGAACATTGTCGTGTTGTGATTCGGCTACCATGTGAAAAAATTGTACATGTATATTTAATGTACAATTTACTACATAGCTAAATAAAAGTCATATCAATGGACTTTAATTGGTTACAAGATGTAATTAGATTGTTCATTTAGAAGAATCCATTTAAAAGGGCTATTAATGAGGTTTTATCACGGACATAAGATTTACTCCAATAAATTATCTAAATAATATAGACCAATAGAAGTAGGTAAAATAAATTGATTTGATAATATCTGATAGAAAAGCTTCTTAGAAGCTTCATAGATGCGGAATCACCTTTATACATGTCTATAGATGATTGGTAGGTTAAAAACTTGGTCAACAAGCTAGCCACATGGCACACATGTTGGTAGCTTGCGGAACAAGCCAAGTACGTGGCGCACATGTGGAAAACTTGTCATGCAAGTTTGACACGTGTCTTACAAATTAGATACCTGTATGAGGTCCTATAGAATACCGCCACGTAGTTCTTAATTAAATAGTATTTATAGAGACAAGAGTGAAGCCTTCTTCACTCTTATCAACTCCTTTCCTGGTTCTAGTCTAGTTTCAAGAGTCTTCATGTTTCTAGTCTTTGGCAATAGCTATTCTAGGTTTCTTTGAATATACATATTTTCTTATTCTCATTTTGTGATTTTTACTTTGATACAATTTCCATTAGACTAGGCATCTTTTTCTAGTTCATATCCAAACTCAAGATCTTATGATTCTATATTTGTGATAGTAGATTGGTTCACCAAGATGGCACATTTTGTACCATACACAAAATCTATCACAGGTGAAGAAACAGCTAAGATTTTCATTGATAATATCTATCGCTATCATGGATTATCTAAGGATATTATATTGGATAGGAGAACTCAATTTGTGTTAAGATATTGAAGAACTCTTTTCAAGATCTTTAAAGTGGATATAAAGTTATCTTCAGCTTTTTATCCTCAAATTGATGGATAAACAAAGTGCGTGAACCAAGTCTTGGAGCAATACTTAAGGTGTACCATCAACTACTAATAAGATGATTGGATAGCTCTATCTTATAAGATAAATCATTTGTCAAAGCTACATGCAATAATGAAGGTGCAATTAAAAGAAGCTCAAGAACGACAAAAAACAAATGTAGATGCGTATTGCAAGGAACAACCACAATTCATTGTGGGGGACAAAATATGATTACTTCATCGCAATATCAAGACTACTCATCTTTGTGATAAGTTGGACTATCGTAGGCTTGGACCTTTTCCTATTTTTAAACAAATCAATCTAGTTGTATATCGATTATACCTACCGGAGTCCATGAAGATCTATCTTATATTCCACATGTCACTATTCAAGCCATACAAGACAATGGATATACAAGGAAGAAGACAAATGCCATCGCCTCTTGTAAAAGTGGACAACGATGAAGAATTCAAAGTTGAAGAGATCTTAGATTCAATGCGGCGCTGAAATCGACTAGAATATCTTGTGCATTGGCACAAATACGATATTAGTGGATGCATATGAGAGCCATCAAAGAATCTAACAAATACATCAATAAAAGTCAATGCATTTTATCGATGACATCTATCAAAATTAAGATAAAGAATGAAGAAAATATTTGCTATAAAGCAAAGCAAGTTCTATGGAGGTTTCATCCTACCTTGTATCATTATTTGTTATTTTCTAAAATTTGTTCATGCTAAAAAGATGAAGGATCAACAACTAGCGAATTCAACTCTAGAGCCATCATTTGCTGATTCATCAAACGAGACATTACGACTATCACAACCTTCAAGACGACAGAATAGAGATGAAGACCTTCAAGAATGACATGTCCTTCCTCAGATTGATGGCGAAATACAACGTGTTTGGTATCACAACCTTGGAAGAGACTCCCGATGTTTGGTGATACTTTTAGAGGTAGGAACTACTCCTGATGGTGTTTTTAATATTTTCTTTGAAGGAAGTTATAAAGGCCTCAACAATGATCAAATAATAGGGTGGTCCTCTTGCCCTGGTATGAGACATTATCGATGGCTGAAAGGACCTATCAACTGCCTTCGAAGGGAACAAAGATCAGAATATGTGACAAGCACAATTCGACGTATCTTGGACTTCTTCAACATATAAGCACCGCTCCTTGTGGAACTCATTCCTAGAAGGGGGAATAATATCACGGACATAAGATTTACTCCAATAAATTATCTAAATAATATAGACTAATAAAAATAGGTAAAATAAATTGATTTGATAATATCTGATAGAGAAGCTTTCTAGAAGCTTCATAGATGCGGAACAAGCCAAGTACGTGGCGCACATGTGGAAAACTTGTCATGCAAGTTTGACACGTGTCTTGCAAATTAGATACATGTATGAGATCCTATAGAATACCGCCACATAGTTCTTAGTTAGATAGTATTTATAGAGGCAAGAGTGAAGCCCTCTTCACTCTTATCAACTCCTTCCCTAGTTCTAGTCTAGTTTCAAGAGTCTTCATGTTTCTAGTCTTTGGCAATAGCTATTTTAGATTTCTTTGAATATACATACTTTCTTATTCCTATTTTTTGACTTTTATTTTGATACAATTTCCATTAGATTATGCATCTTTTTCTAGTTCATGTCCTTGATAGGTTTACACAATCTTATTTTCTTTTTGATAGTAATTTTGAGGTTGATTTATATTTATAATAATTTTTATACATCTTAAGTCACCTTGGTTAGATATTGGTGATCCTTAAGATTTTTTATTTATTTTTTAATTTTTTTTATTTGATGCTTAGAACACATATTATGTAAATCTTATAAAAAAAAAGATTAGAAGGGGATTTTCAGTATGAAAGGGGGTAGCTAGGCCATCTATGTGGATGCATAGAGTTAGAAAGAGCTATATTTTTTTATGTATGGCTTGATAAAATCCAAGCTAAGGTAAAAGAGATATTGGAAGTTGAAGTTAGTGCTTATAAGCTAAGGGCAATATAAGACCCTACTTAACTAGTGGTTATATTTTGAGCTATATCTTAGGCAATTTAATAGATTTTTGGCTCAAAGTTTTTAAGAGTGTATATATTTACGTCACAAGACTATGTGCAAAATTTTTGTGGCATTAGGTTTTTGGATTTGTGAGATATAAGGAAAATAGTGCTTAGGTGTCTCTGAGCTAGGGTTTTAAGTACCTACTAGGAATTTTGAGATATCGGACAATCAAAAACGAATTTATGGTTGATTCTTTTTTTTTATGAAACTTAAGAAAATTGTCTATACTTTGAAGAAAACTTTATAGAAATTGAATAGTTAGATCAAGAATTATTAGACTCTAAAGGTCAAGAAGAAATAAGTCCTTGCAAGTGAATAAAAATTGTTGTATTATTTATCTTTTTTATTAAGAATAAATCACTTGTTAGAATTTAACCAATAAGTTTCAAATAAACCCTCAATAGCCAAGTACCCAATGTATTTCCAAATAAAAGTTCAGACTATACGACAAAGTCTAGAAAGGATATCAGATAAACTTTGTTGTTTTGTTAACCAATAAGTGATAATAAATTAAAATCTTGACAAAGACATGCTTTAACAAGTCTAAGAACAATTCAACACATGTGCTTACATGAAGTACTTAAGATTCTTATGATTTATATATATGATGACTGAACTAGAATCACCTTCTAAATAATAAAGCTATTTTTGATAAGAATCTACAATTGTAAAAAGTTCTTTATCATGGATTTTATAATTGATCTTTGTTGTTGAAACTTTCTTGGAATAGAAAGCTATTAGGTGGAATTTGTCATTTATTCCTATTTGTGACAATACTACATTTAAGTCAAAGTTTGATGTGCTGTTTCTATAAAAAATATCTTGAAAAAGAAGATGTGATATAAGATTGGTAAAGAAGTAAAATCTATCTTCAAAGCTTCAAACAGTGCTTTTTCTTCTTTATTCCATTCAAGTTTGTTCTTACAAGTTAAGCATGTAAGTGGAGGTATAACTTAAAAAAAGTTCTTGATAAAGATTTGATAGTAATTGGTAAATTTCTAAAGGCATTGCACATCTCTTATTGTTTTAAGAATCTTCTAATCTATGATTGTGTAGACTTTCTTAGGATCTGAAAGAAGATGCATAAATTAGTGAAATCTATATAAAAAAAAATAAAAAAAAGAAGATGCATAAATCAATCAAATCTATATAAAAAAAAAAACACAAACTGAAAGAAGATGCATAAATTAGTGAAATCTATATATATAAAAAAAAAAGATAAAATAGAAATAAGAAAATATATATATTTAAGAAAAAACTAAAATGACTATTGCCAAAGACTAAAAAATACAAAGATTTTCAAACTAAATTAAAAGCAAAAAAGGAGTTGATAAGAATGAAGAAGGCTCTATTCTTGTTTTTATATATGCTATCTATATAAGAGCTATATGGCAATATTCTATAGGATCTCCAATATGTTTCCAATTTGTAAGACATGTATCAAACTTGCAAGATAAGTTTTTTATATATGCGCCTTGTACTTAGTTTGTTTCACAAGCTACTAACATATGTAACATGTGGCTAATTTGTTGACCAAGTTTCTAACCTACCAATCACCTATAGATATAAATAGATATAAAATCATATTTATAAAGCTTTTAAGAAGCTTTTTTATAAGTTATTATTAAATTAATCTGCTTTTATCTACTTCTATCTATTTATGTTATTTAAATAATTATTAGAGTAGACCTTATATCTGTGATAGTTATTGATAGTAAATTATCATCTTAAATATATATATCTTCTAATAAAATAAATCTTGATAATAGAATTTTTAGGATAACTTGTGATAGTGGCTAAGATGGTTTTGTTCATTAACCATTATGAATGGTTATACAAAGTTCTTCATTTTGCTTAAACAAGGTTTCTATCTTAACTCTCAATACTTCAGGCGTATTTATAATTGAATCTAATTTAGCTTCTTTAGAATCCATCATATCAAATTCTTTACTTTCCATTACAAAAATGAAACAAAAAGAATCAAATATAAAAAATTAAGAATAATAGCAATCTAAAAAAAATAATCTATAACCTTTAGAATACTATAGTACTTTTAAGAAGACGAGTAATTGACTATTGTGTAGTAACACAACCATTATGTGAAAGAAGGAAGGAATGATTAAAATATATAGGAGCTTAAATGAAATATTTTAGCAAATTATTATAGAATCATAGATAATAGAAAAGAAAATAAAAAAAGTTAAAAGGTTAATATTGCCTTTTTATAGAAGAGGCTTCTACTTACTTTATATGGCCATAAATAAAGTAAAATAAAGTATATTAGAAAAATAAATAATATAGGTATCTTTAAAAAAGAATTAAAGTGAGATTTTAGAAAATTTTACCTTAAAAATCTTAGAATTGATACTCGGAGAGGATCGGTTATGAGCCTAGGTCAGAATCAAATCTTGAGGTACAAAATTGCATGCCTACAATGAATTAAAGGGTCTTTTATAGATCAGAGAGTGGAATTAATAAGAAGACTTAAGAGGGTGTATTTCAATATTAATTTTGAATGATTTAGAGAGAAATTGGCTTTGTAAGAGCTTTGCAAAGTCAAGGTTGTATTGAATGATGTTGGATCTTGTGAAGTAAAGAGGGATTTATAACTTTGAGCTTTTCAAAAGTTTGATTTTAGATCTACAAGGGAAAATTTGAAGGTTTGTGATTAAATTTGTAATTAACATATATTATAAGTTTGAGCTAGATCAAATAGTTCAATTGGGAGTTATTGGAGTTCAAGTGTGCTAAGGTTTCAGAAGTTAAGGTTTGAGGGTTAATAAGGGTTTAGTAAATATTTAGCAGTTTGTCAATTGGATTGAGGTGAAAGATTTTTATATAGATAATAGATAAGTTTTTCTATTTGTATATGAATTTTAAAAGTGATTAAATAATGCAAAGAGAAGTTATTCATGTTGAAAATTTGACATTAGGATTGGAGAAGGAGGGTGGCCTACACTAGAGTAGAAATTTGAACATAACTTTTGTTGAATATCTTGGATTTCTTTCAAACTTTTTGTGTGTATTGTCAACTAAATTGTTGAAAGGTGTGTGAAGTTTTGACCAAGATCAATAATTAGATCTTCAGCTATTGTAGTTTAAATCTATTGTAGGATTTGATTAGATATGTTAGTATTTAGTTAGGATTATTAGATCTTATTAATATTTTATTAGGATTTGATTAGGATTATTTAGGATTTGACTAGGATTATTAGAATTTAACCAAGGTATTTAAGATTTGACTAGAATTATTAAGATTTCATTAAAATTTTATTAAGATTTGATTAGGGTGTTTAGAATTTATTTAGAATTTATTTAGGATTTGATTAGGATTTGTTTAGGATTTGATTAGGATTTATTTAGGATTTGATCAGAATTTAGTTAGGATTTATTTAAGATTTGACTAGGCTTTGATCAAGGTGTTTAGGCTTTGACGTTTTGGCTAGGATTTGTTTAAGGTTTGACTAGGGTTGTTTAGGATTTGATTAAGATTTATTTAAGATTTGATCAAGATTTGATCAAGATTTGATTATGATTATTTAGGATTTGATTAAGATTTATTTAGGATTTGATCAAGGTTTGATTAGAATTTGTTTAGGATTTGAATAAAGTTTGACTAAAATTTGTATAGGTTTTGACCATGGTTTGATTAGGATTTGTTTAAAATTTGACTATGGTTGTTAGGATTTGATTAAGTTTTGATTAGAATTTATTTAAGATTTGATTAGGATTTGATAACAATTTAATCAAAATTTGACTAAGATTTTATTAGGATTTGTTTAAGATTTGATTAGGATTGTTAGGATTTGATCAAGATTTAATTAGAATTTGTTTAGGATTTAATCAAGATTTGTTTAGGATTTGACCAGGATTTGATTAAGATTTATTTAAGATTTGACTAGGATTTGTTTAGGATTTGACCAGATTTTGACTAGAATTCTTTAGGATTTTTGATATATTATTCTATAATTAATTGAAAAATATAATTAAATTTTTAATAATTGAAGTATACTTGTTAGTCTTAATTGTAAGTTTATATAATTCTATTCAAGGTTTTAGGACCTATTATTGTTATTTTCTTTTTATCTTCTACAGCCAGGTGCCTAGCGCATTCTCAAACAAGACTTCACAACATACTATCACAGACATAAAATTTACTTCAATAATTACCTAATTAATATAAATCAATAGAAATAGGTAAAATAAATTGATTTGATAATATCTGATAGAATAGCTTCCTAGAAGCTTCATAGATGCAATATCACCTTTATATATGTCTATAGGTGATTGATAGGTTGAAAACTTGGTCAATAAGCTAGCCACATGGCGCTTATATTGGTAGCTTGTAGAACAAGCTAGTCATGTGTCACTTATGTTGATAGCTTGCGGAACAAGCCAAGTATATGGCGCACATGTGAAAAACTTGTCATGCAAATTTGACACGTGTCTTGCAAATTAGATACATGTAGGAGGTCCTATAGAATACCGCCACGTAGCTCTTAGTTAGATAGTATTTATAGAGGCAAGAGTGAAGCCTTCTTCATTCTTGTCAATTCCTTTCTTGCTTCTAGTGTAGATTCAAGAGTCTATAATTTTCTTGTCTTGTGGCAATAGCCATTCCAAGTTCTTTTAATATACATACTTTTTTATTTCTATTTTGTTATTCTTCTTAATAGAAGTTTCATATATTTATTTGCTTTTATCAAGTTCTTGTCCTTGACAGATTGACAAGAGTACACATATAGTATTAGAACTTTGTCTTTTCTTGATTAAGAATGGATTATCCCTTTCTCTTGATAAGACATAAGCATATTAGAAGTTGTGGAATATCCACTTCTAAACTGATATTGTTTCTAGAATTTTTTCTTTTAAGTGTGTTATTCTGCATTTCTTGAAGTGAAAATAGACACCTTCCTTCCTATCGTATTATCATCGTAGAGCTTGCAAAAATTAAGAGTGCAATGGCATAAATGCAAGAACAAATGAAAGAGCTAATTCTTGCACTATATCAACTCAATTTACCACCACAAGGAGCAACAAGATTAGCAAGAAGTGAAGATATAGAGATGGTTGGAGCTGCATCAATATCTACACCAAATCATATTACCTCACATATGATGGAATACCGTTCAAATATTAGAACACCAAAAATTAGTTTGCTTGAGAAGTTTGATGGTATAAGATCTAAGTTTCAAGGATTTATCAATCCGGTACAATTGATTGAACTTCAACCTCAAAGTTATCTTACGTAAAGATCTCAAGTTAGATTTATTGAGACGTTATTTTTGGATTTTATTTTATCGTAGTTTTTATCTTTTTTTGAACAATGAAATCTAATATTAGATAATTTGGAGATATTTTTAATAGAATTTTGATCTATATATGGAAAATATAATGCAATCTGTATTGCAACCAATAAGATTTGCATCCTATGACAAGATAATCGATTAGTGTTGTTATACGCTTTATAGCTTTATACAAAAAATTTCATACAAATACTACTATAAGTTACCTACATGCTCAGAAAATTTCAATCCAATCCAACTTACAAATTATAAGATAATGCCAAAATTTTGCACTAGTGATTCTCGGCCTCTTATTCAAAGTTTGATACAGATATGCTAGCAACAACCTCTCCTTCTTTAACTCTTAACTCTAGCTCAAACTTAGCATATAGCTTGGTCTTTGCGTCCTTTAACATTGTGTCAGTTTTTACCTTGTTTTGACTAATAGATCTCTAGATATTATAAAATCCTTAAACAACTTCAAACTACCAATTTTTGGTACCTTGTCACACTAATGGATAAATATCTCCCAGTCGCACTATTAGATTGTTACAAGATTTCTTGTACTCTTAGCTCATCCAATCAACCAAATACTGTCTAATTTGCAACTATAGATGTTGTACCAATTGTACAAAGTAATGAAAAAAGCTAGCCCTAACTTCCTTATATAAAATCCAAATTGTCAATACAAACCCTGACTTTGAATAACCATTGCTTTGTCCTCACAAATCCTATGAAAGCAAACTTTTTACCTCTAAAATGAGCTCAAAATCTTCTCCCAAATTCTATGTGCCGATCTCCAAATGGCCTCAACTCCCACCTTCGGTGATTGTTTATGTGGTTTGAGGTTTATTTTAGATCCTATCTCATACCCGATCGTCCCCCAGGTCTTAATCCAACTTATTTTAAGAATATTCAAACTTAATCCTATCCTCAACTCAACCTTGATATCTACCATACTAACATTTTATCTCCTTTATCCTATTTTTATTGACTTGTGACTTTTTTTTAAAAGCCATGAATTGGTTTCTATAACCTAGAAGAAAATTGTATTAGCTAACTTTTATCTATTAGCTATTAAAATAATAATTAATCTAAGAGGCTTTCATAAATCTTTTCTTAAATATCTTAAGTTTCTAATGAATCAAGATAACTAAGTATTAAATAGAATTTATCCTTATTTATATTTTTCACTATATAAACATGTTACAACTCGACACCGTGTAGCTGGAACCTTATACAATTCCTAGTGAAGGTCCTATTCTCTTCTTAGAACCCTCTCCTTGTTTTATAATAGATATATATTTAGAACTAAAAACTACACAGCCTCTGTCTTATTAGATTCAAGAGCCTCAACATGCTTTCTGGATGAACAATTTATTAAGAATCATAAAATACCTTTAGTACAAAAAACTAAACCCGTACATGTAGAAGTCATAGATGGTCGTCCATTGTCTTTTGGAGATGTCACTTGTGAAATTTGTCCTATAAAAGTAACAATAGATAGTCATAATAGTTATGTTGTCGTGTTGCAGCACGTTTATATAGTGAAAGGTATAGAGAAGAGTAATTTATATTTAATACTTAATTATCTTAGTTCAATAGGAACTTAAGATACTTAAAAAAAAGGATTATGGAAGCCTCTTAGATTATTGTCTTGTTTTAATAGCTAACAAATAAAAGTTAGTTGTTAAAGTTTTCTTCTAGGCTATACAAACTCTATTACTAATTTTAAAAAGCCATAAGTTAATTAAAATAGGATAGAAAAGGAAAATAGTTATTATGGTTGATACTAGGATTAAGTTGAAGATAGGATTTAACTTAAAAATCCTTAGAACTAGTTGAATTGATATCCAAGGAAAGACCGGGTATGAGACAGGGTCGAAATCAGACCTCCAAAGACAAAAACGACTGCCAAAGGCAAGAGAGGGAAATTTTGAAGATCGGCAATTAAAATTGGATAGCTAGCTTGAAAGGGATTCCAAGGGCGTTTAGCTTGCAACCATAGGGTTTTGGAGGACTTAGCAATTGCTATTCAAAGTTAAGATTTGTATTGGTGTTTTGGATTTTATATAAGACAATGATGGCTTGTATTGTTGAGTGATTCGTAAAATCTGTGAAGCATCTATAGTTCAAAATTTAATATTATCTGGATTGTTGGGTGTGCTAAGTGTATATAAAAATTTGTATTAATCTAACAATGCAATCAGGAGATATTTGAGTTTTGATACAAAGGATTGTCAAAAGTTGGCAGTTTAGGATTGGATAGGGTTTTTGTGATAACTAAAGATCCACCAATTAGATCAATGTAATTTATGATATGCTCATAGAAGACTTATAGGTTGAGCTACACACCAAGTTTGAGCTGAAGTTAATAGTGAAAGAAGGAGAAATCACCATTGGAGTTTCTACATCAATCTTCAAGTTGGCAACCGAGTGTCATCAGTGCGCTTTTTGGGCGTTTTCTTGCAATTTGTAAGTTGGATTGGGCTAAATTTTTCTAAACATGTAAAAGGCTTATACCAGCATTTGTGTGCAAAATTTCACACTAAGTGGATGGTTAGATTAAAAATTATAGCTTGTCAAAGCTCACTGATTAGGATTAGGGCTTATAAACAAAAATAAAAATTGCTTAATTATAAGGAAACGAGGTAATTGGGATATATGTATGGTTGATTTTACTAAGAGTAGTGTTTTTAAATACTTTTGAATTGAAGCTCAAATTATATTCCTTATACATGGGTGAAACCTATTAGGGTTTCTTGAGTATTTGTAAACAGTATTTTACCTTCTACAGCCAAGTGCCCAGTGCATTCCCGAACGAGACAACACATAATACAACATAAGTAGTGAATCTGACGTGAAAGTTTGGGGTAGAAGGTATTGGCTTTTGTTGTAGTTATTTGGAATTAATGGCACAAGAAAGCAAAAAGGTGGATTTTGGAATTATTGATGGAGCTTTGGGTAGAGCTTCAAGTAGATCTTGTAGTGGAGCTTTTTTTTGGTGGACAAGGTATGTATCTAGACCCAAACATTACTAATATATTTCAAGCTTTTATATTAATTATACAACAACAACAAGAAAAGGATCGAAAAGAGGCTTTGGTAATCAAAACACTGCAAGCAGTGGTTAATAAGGTTGACTAGTTTGATAGGAAGGACATATCTAAGTATTTGAGGTGTTATATGCAGAAAATGGAATTGAATTGAGTCTCTAAAAGGAACATGATTTTATTATTTGGACTTGCTATGATACCGGAAATAAGAGAACATGTAAAATCAATTACAGAGCAATTTGGAAGCTCTTGGGAAGAATTCTCTCATGCGTTGAGAATTGAGTATTTCTTAGAAGACTCCGATCGAGTCACTAAGAAATAATTTTTGGAATAGATTGAACCTCCTAATAGGAAATTGCAAGCTACTGAATTATTAAGGGAGTTTGAGAGACAGTATTCTCGATTATCAAAAATAGAAAAAGTAACTTTGGAACCAAACAAAGTTGAGTTATTTCTTCAAGCAACAGATGGAGAATTACAAGAAAGGTTGGAGATTTCTCTTGAAGATATAGAAGAAGATGAAGGATTAACAACAAATTGGAAGAAGGTTGAGGATGCAATAGGATTATTGGCAAAAAAAGAAAGGAAGAAGGATAGGGGGGACATCCAAAGAATGATGCAAGTACCTAAAACTCAAGTCCCCACTTCACGATTGATGGTATCTATTGTTCAACCTTCAACAACTACGTTGTCGTGTTGTAAATCAAAACATAGTGTGAAAAACATAAAAGAATGCATTAAAATAAAAAAATTAAGATTAGAAGAAAGGTTGAAAGAAAATTAGTAGTAGGAAGATACAATGGAAATTTACCTTGAAAAGTGAAATTTCTTCAAGTTAGTAAAAAGGAAAAGGTTGAGGAAGTGGAAAAGACATGGGCTAAGAGGTCTTTTTGACCAAGAGGATAAAGAAGACCAGGAGGGAGATGACAAGGAAGGGTCGTGAAAAAGAAGGAAGGAGGTTCTTTTGGAGAGATAGGGTTTTCTTTTTGATAGGCAGTATACGTTTTTGTGTGTAGAAGAAGCTTAGAGAGGAATTTAAGTGCAATTTTTTGTGGATTTGTAGTAGACAAGATAAAGAACATATAGAAATAATTTTCATGTCTTTTGGTTAAGTATCAAGGGAGATATGAGTCGTCAAAGTTGCAGGTGTTTAAGACTAGGGCAGTGAGGTTTACTAAATTTTGGGCCTCGGCTCTTGAGAACCATTTGGACTTTAGAGGCAAAATTTGTTGGGGTTGTGTTTCTTATTGAGTTTACTACTTTGAATCAAAATCTTAAGTCAATATGATTTTTGAGCAAAGAGTTATGAGTGAAATTGTAACCGGATGTAGGTGAAAAGAGAAATAGAGTGAAAGCAGAATTGGGGTTTGTATGGGCAGAGTGTGTGTGTGGGTTTTTTTGGGTATGAATGGAGTTAGGGAGTGAATTTGAGTGTGAAATTTGATAGACGTGATCTAAGCAAGTTAAGAAAGAGATGAGGGTAAGTTTGATACTCATTTATCTTATAAAAAAAATGTTATGCTCTTTCAAAGTGATAGGGGTCTATCTCTAAGTTAGTGAAGTTTGGGGGAGCATATCTTTGTGATCAAAGTAGCATTTTGAGTAAACTTTATTGGGGTTTGTAGATATATGAGTCTATTAAGTTGTGTAAAAAACTGATTGCTATTAGAGTTATGGTTAAAGAATTATGAGGAAATTTGTAGTCGGATCCAGAGTTGGTAGAAGACAGAATTAAAGGAGAAGAGTAGAGTCTATAACTCTATTTCCAAGAGGAGTTTTGGAGCAAAAATTGGAGGATGTTTACAACATAAAGCAAGCAACAAGCCTACCAAATTTCAATACTTGGGGTTTTGATAATGAGGAGCAATGAAGGTGTGAAGCAAAGGGGGTCCAGAATCAAAGGCAGCATGGAGGGGTTTCTTTGACAACATGGTTCTCTCTAACCACATAAGCTATAATCAAAGGGATTATGGGGTTTGCTTCCTTACTTCCTTAAGTACTTTGTGTTCAAATTTTGCTTCAATTGATGTGATGTCCTAGGATTTATGGGCAAATTTGAAGGCGGGTTTTTAAAGGCAGAATATGGTAAGATTAATAAAGTATGTTTTTATGTAAATTCTTCAGTTTTATGAACTTTATGAATCTCATCTTGCACTTAAGAAATGAGAGGCACAAAAGACCCAGTGTTTCTTAGGGCTAAGACTCTCACCACGACAATGTCAAAGAAAGAAGATATGAGGATTGAAGAACTTATACGCGGAATGCAAAATCTTCAAATTAAATTTGCAAGGCTTGAGGAGAAGACTTCTGTAATGAATTCAAAATCTACTTTTAAGTAAGGGTATGTGCAAAGATGCATCTGGTGTGATGATGATATCCATTCTCAAAAGGATTGTGGTGAATTTAATGAAATGGTCCAACAAGACAATATTATTTAAAAAGATGGAAAGGTGGCGTTAAAAGATATTGGTAATATTCTCCAAACCAATTTTGATAAGGGAGGTATGAAAGCATTGGTTAAGGATTATTTGACAGTGAATGGGATTGCAGTAATGGAAATTGCAAGTTATAATACTAGACTGGATGATAATACTAAGCAAGAATTTCCCGGAAATATTGAACCAAGTGGGATTTGGCCTTCTGCCATTTCTACAATGCATAAGAAGAAGATGCCACGAGAAGCTTTATTAAGGACTGCTGCAATAATTCATGGAACTACGGGTTGGGAGGATCTTATAGAAGCTTTATTAGTACATGCCTATATTGCTAAAAATCAACATGAAGCCTTGATAAAAGAAAAGAGAAGACAAGATTCTAACGATACAAGAGAAGGAAATTCTTCAAAAAGACAAACTCGAGGAGATAAGGCTCGTGAGATGGCATCACAGGAATTACCAACAAAGGATGCTTCAATATCTTCAAAAGAAAAATCAAAGGACTTAGGAGAAAAAGGTAAGTCAACGGCTTACAAACTTCTGTCTGATATTGAAGCAGCAACAGATTTAAAGGGGGTGCTTGAAGAACGTGTCTTCAATGCTAAAGTTGAATTCACATTGAAGAAAATATTAGGTATTGCAAAGAAAGAATTCCATGATGTCATTATTGATAGTATTAAGCAAGAGAGGCAATTAATGGGTGAATCTGGATCAAATCATGCTATTGATGCACATATATGTGAGGATGAAGAAGATGAAATTGGCAACTGTTACAAACAATCAACAAATGGAGGAAGGAGTTATAATCAAAAAGTACGTTTTGATGATCTAAGTGATAAGGAGAAAGAAATTTTGAGTCATTATACTCGAAAGCATTGGGCTAGAGCAACTATAGAGGCATTAGTAAAGATTGGAGATATACATGAGCTAGTTGTTGCCTTGATTGACTATGGTTCAGAAATAAACCTTATGTCTAAAAATCTTTACATAAAATAGAAGTGGCCAATTGATATGGAGCATGGATGGATAATATGGGCGGCTAATAATACACGAGGTGAATTGTATGGTGCTTGCTCAAATATGAAGGTTTGGATTGGTGATGTTGCAATGGAACAAAATTTCTTTGTTCAAGATGCAACAACTTATTCTCTTATATTGGGACAACCGTACATTATTGCAACTCGAATGGAAACAAAAGTCCTCGATGATGGATCAACTTATGCGTGGATTTGTAGTGAAGATGGAAAAAAGGCAATACAATTTTTGACTGTTCCTCCAAATCATGAACGTAATCGAGACAAATTGAGAGAAAAACCATTGCTAAGAATTGTTGAAGAATTTACGGATTTATGAGAAATACTACTATAAAGCGGGATTATAGAGGTACAAAAGGGAAGGTACTCTTGCAAGATATCTGTACCGTTGATGCAGGATTTATTGGTATTTTTGAAAATGGGAGTATTATGTATAAGAGGATTAAGGATCTAAAAAAAAATGAGAGAAAAAGATTATATGCTATTGAAAGAGAATTGTATGGATTAAAAGTATTAGAAGATAATGAAAAGATTATTGGTATTTATGAAGAAAATAGATTAGAAGATCCTTTAGAATTGATTACATCTATTGGATTAGGTGATGATGATAAAATTATACAGATTCATTCGAAAGAAGTTTATGATATGATTGAAACTTTTCAGACACAAGAGGTTATGGTTGAAACAAAATATAAGACAATAGATAAGAAGGTAAAACCCGTTACTAGGCCTTTGCTAAAAGATTGTAAAGAATAGGTAGAAGGAGCATGAAGAAAAAAGAGCTTGAGGGATCCAAGAAATATTGGGCATAAGTTTACTGAAGAAACTTTTGAAGAATTAAAGATTGGTTTTGATGGTTCTTTGTTGCCAGAGGAAATTGTGTTCTTCAAAGAAATGCTAGCAAAACAAGGTAAATCATTTGCCTTTGAATCTCATGAAATTCGGTGTGTGGATCCAAATATTGTAACTCCTATGGTTATTTTCACTATACCACATGTACCTTCGAAATTTGAGGCCAATTCTAGTGCCAAAGGCACATTTATCGAGTTTGATAGAATTATTAAAAGAAAAGATGAAGATGAAGATTTTAGAGCCTTCTTTTGCACCATATTCTAGCCGATGGTTTACAGTGCCTAAGAAAAATGGATCATTATAATTTATTCAAGATATGCAGCCAATAAATGCAGTAACTATCAAAAATGCAGGAATTGGACCAGTAGTAGATGAATTTGCTGAAGCATTTGCAGTAAGGGCAATTTATTCAATGGGTGACCTGTATTCCGGCTATGACCAATTTCAACTAGCAAAAGAAAGTAGAGACATGACAACAATGAGAATTCCACTTGGATTGGTTAAAATGTGTACTCTTCATCAAGGTGCTACTAATTTAGTTGCACATATGATGAGCGGGATGAATAAGGTATTGAGGGATTTTATTTCTGAGAAGACTATGCCTTTTCTAGATGATGTTCCTATTAAAGGGTGCAAAAAAGAAGACAAGGATGAAACTTTAGATAAAAGGGGGTGTCGCAAGTATATTGTCAATCATATACAAGATTGTGAAACGATATTGACTCGGCTTGAAGAAGTTCATCTTACATTATCAGGTATAAAATCTATATTTGGAGTACAAGAAGTTATAATTGTTGGACATTTATGTGGATTTTATGGAAGAAAACCAGATCCAGCAAAGGTTGATGCAATTAGAAGAATAAAAAAAGATTGCAGTTCTTTGACAGAGGTGCATAGGTTTTTGGGTGCATGTATGTTTTATCTGTCACAGACACAGAATATAGACTTGAAGTCTAAACAAGAAGTTCAAGAAGAACTGGCAGGAACTAGATTAATCAGATGAGTACAAAAACAACACCAGAGAGGTGAACTAGAGCTCCAAGAGATGTGTTGTCAAGACTGAAGAACTCTTCAGCCTTGACTCCAATATATACTCCTACCTAGGAAGCTTCTCAAGCAGCTTCTTCCAACTAGGGAGCTTCTCAAGCAACTTCTACTAATTAGGAAGATATTAAAAGGCTCTGGAAGATTCTAGAGAGTTCTAGAAAACTTCTAGAATGTTCTAGAAGGTTCTAATAAGTATGTCCTTGACACTAGGAAGATATTAGAAGGCTATGGAAGATTCTAGAGAGTTTTAGGAAACTTCTAGAATGTTCTAGAAGGTTCTAACAAGTATATCCTTGACATCACCTCCTCCTCTAGCTTCGAGGTCTCTGAGAAGCCATTTGAGATGTATACTCACAAATGTAGGAAATCAAAAATTTGTCGCATAGTCTCTATAATATACTCTAGCTGTCGTTCACGAGGTAGATGATTCATGGATCCTTGTAGCCACCAATAATGACCAATACCTTCTACTTGAGACCATGCTTGAATTTGTGTATCTTCATTGTGGAAACGACCTGAAAATATTGCTTCGCCACTACTTGCATGAGTTGGTTCAACTTCAAAGACAATTACAAGTGACTTGCTGCTTGGTATTCTTCGACGTCTTCTTGGCTCTTCTAATTCTTCGTCTCGAGGTCAACGTCGTGAGCTACTTGGTTGAGATGGTACCGCTAATATAGTATCTACATTCTCACTAGCCATATCTAAATACACCTTGATATTAGATATCTTGATACTATAAAATACAATAAGTTATGTTTTGATGAGACCTGGATTCTTTTTTTATTTATTTTCCTAGAAAAGGCTTCATCTTTATGCTTTGTTAATGACCAGCTTTTGGTTTATTAGGATATCGTGGATGGAATTCTCGTACCTTTTGAGATGCATTGGCAAGATTTTTAGCTGATTCCCATATTCTTTCATTAATATCGTAGCCGTTCTAATGCACAAAGTACTCTAATTTATTCCATCTTCATCGTGAATCTAGTATCCTTTCCATCTCATATTCTTCGTTTTTTTTAATTTCTATACTAGGTGGCAGACATTGTACTCTTCCAGGAAAAGACGATTCTCGATAAGGCTTTAATAGAGAAACATGAAAGATAGGGTGTACCTTCATAGCAGTTGGTAACTCTAAGCGATACGCCATAGAATTGATCTGTTTCTAGATAACAAATGGTCCCAATTTCGGATAGTCCAACTTATCACATGGCCACTTGGTCTTGATATTCCGTCGAAGCAGCCATATTTTATCTCCAATCTTGAAATTAGGTGCCTGATTCTAAAATTTATCCGCGGATGCTTTGTAACATTCTTGGGCAATTTGCAATTGAAGCTTCAATGTGATTTGAAGCTCCGATAGCTGTTGCAGCAATCCTTCAGCTGCTGGGTTGTTATTCGCTGACGGACTCAATAGATCAAGCTTCCGATGGTATCCATAATTGAAAAAGAATGGTGTTTTCTGAGTCGACCCATAAAGGGTGTTGTTATATGCAAACTTGGCTAGCGGTAGATATACAGTCCAATCATCTTGTTGATAGTTGATGCTGCATCGTAAGTATTGTTCCAAAACTTGATTCACCCGTTCCGTTTGGCCGTCAATTTGAGGATGGAATGCCGAAGAAAGCTTGATGTCCACCTTCAATATCTTAAAAAAAGATCTCCAAAATTTTGATACAAATTGGATTCCTCGATCCGACATGATATCATCTGGTAGACCATGATATCGATACACATTATCAAGGAAGAGCCTTGCTGTATCTTTGCTTGACGATGTCTTCTTGCAAGGGATAAAATGTGCCATCTTTGTAAGTCGATCCACCACAACAAAGATGTTGTCAAATGAATTCGATGGCGGCAGATCTGTAATAAAGTCCATAGAAACTGAAGACCATGGACGACACGGAATGGGCAATGGCTGTAGAAGTCCATAAGGGCGATGTCGAGGGTTCTTGGATCTTGAACAAATGTCACAAGAGAGGACGAAATCCTTCACATCCTTCCACATTTGGGGCCACCAAAAATCTCGGGAAATGAGTTCCAAGGTTTTGTTGAATCCAAAATGTCCCGCAGTTGGAAAGTCATGACGAGATTGAAGGACTCGAAGTCGTGCTGGCCCTTTTGGGATATACAGCCGCTCCTCAAAGTATAAGAGATCTCCTTCAACCTTGAACTTGTCATCATTGATACGCTGCTTAATATCAAGGACTATTGAATCTTCAATGGTCGCAGCACGTACCTGGTTGAGGAAGTTAGCATCAATTGGCACCACAGCAACACAAATCCTGAATTGCTCTGGCTTTAATAATGTCATACACTGTTGATCAAGCGCTGCTTCTCCAATCTTCGGCGCAAGATATGATCTTCTTGATAAGGCATCGGATAGTCCTTGCTGCTTTTCAGGCCGATAAGTAATAACAAAGTCAAATCTAGATAGCGACATATTCCATCGAGCTTGATGACGGTTTAGAATCCGAGCAGACATGAAATATTCTAGATTCTTGTGATCCGTATATACGATCACTGGATGCGCAGCTCCTTCGAGGAAGTGATGCCACTCTTGGAAAGAATCCACTATAGCAAGGAGTTCTTTATCATAAATCTCGTAATTGATCACAGCCACAGAAAACTTTCGTGAATAGAATGCAACCGGATGAAGCTTATTGTCGATGCCCATCTTTGAAAGTACGGCTCCTAAAGTAAAATCCGAAGCATCGATTTCCAAATAGAAAGTCTTTGCAAAGTTTGGGTGTACCAAGATTGGAGCCGTAGTAAATGCCGTTTTAAGATTTTGAAATACTTTTTCTGCTAGAGGTCTCCATTCTAGCTTATCTTTATATGTTAATCGAGTGAATGGAGCAGCAACTTCAGAATAATTCTTGATGAAGATCTGATAGAAATTAGCAAAGCCAAGAAAACATTGTACGTCTCTAACCGTCTTTGGAACTTCCCAGGACACAATTGCTTCCACCTTCTTCGGATCCATCTTCAAGCCTTCTGTAGTTGCAACAAATCCTAAAAACTCCATCTCAGTTTGGTGAAATAAGCACTTCTCGAACTTAGCATAGAGTCCTCGCTCGCGTAATTTTTTGAGTACCAAACGATTCTTTTTTGTCACCTTGTTGAAACCTCGATAGTCCACGCACATCCGTAGTGAGCCATCTTTCTTCTTCACAAATAAGATTGGTACCCTAGTTGGCAATTTTGAATGACAAATGAAGTTCTTAGCTAGGTTCTCGTCAATGTATTTCCGCAACTCAGCCAACTCTGTCTGTGATAGGTTGTAGATTGGGCCAAAAGGTGATTGTGTTCCTTCTTGCAATTCTATGGCACAATCATATGGTCGATGTTCTGGTAGCATATCAGCATTTTTCTTTTGG
>JAWRVF010001284.1:0-85688 GCA_036785485.1 Physcomitrellopsis africana
TAATATCACGGATATATACATAGTTACCTATATGATCAGATAGAACTAGATAAAAGAAGGTAAAAGCAGGTTAATTCCATAATATCTTTAGAGAAACTTCCTAGAAACTTCATAGACGCTGCTTTGACTTTATAAGTGTCCATAGTAGACTTTTGGATTAGAAACTTGGTCAATAAGTTAGCCACATGTCGCACATGTTGGTAGCTTGAAGACCAAGCTAAATACGTGGCGAACATATAGGAAACTTGCCCTGCAAGTTCGACACGTGTCTTGCAACTTGGACACGTGTCTTGTAAATTGGACACGTGTTGGAGGTCCTATAGAACGTCGCCACTTAGCTCTTAGGTAGATAGTATAAATAGAAACAAGAGTGAAGCCTTCTTCACTCTTGTCAACTCCTTTCTTGTTTCCAGTCTAGTTCAAGGGTCTCTAGTTTTCTTGTCTTTTGGCATTAGCCATTCCAGTTTCTTTTTAATATATATACTTCTTTATATTTATTTCTTTGAGAGAGGTCTCACTTGTTTATTTGACTTCATCCAGTTATTGTCGTTGACACCGGCATGACTTCTTCTTGGCGTTGAATCTGTACTTGTGGAAAGTGATGATCTCTATGAGGTATAGTTAATTGTTGTAGGTTGCCCTATAGGTTGCCTTTTATCAAGTCCATCTGATTTTTGTGATATCCACATGTTAAATTTTTTAATTTACTTATATTATCCTTGAAAGTTGTGGAATTCTTTAATTCGGGATATTTTAAACAAGAGACTTAAAGATTTAGAAGGAACCATTCAAGCTGCTTTAGAAGTGGAGGTTATTGATAAGGAAAATGATCGTATGCCTAGAAAGGGCAAAAGAACCAATATCTGTCTTTATACCTTTGTAACATCAACCTATAGAATTCCATCAACCTGTAGCTTTAAGCTACTGACAACCTTCTACATTTTCTTTGCCAATTAGTAATCTAACACCTTTAGTTATACAACCTCAACATGATCAAGCTCAATCTAAAATCTTTTATGATAATAGATTGGAAGAATTCAAAAGTGAAGTACGGTAAGCCAATGAGATGTTCAAAAATGAGATGTTGAATATTATGAAAGCCATTAATAAACAAATATCTTGCCTTGTTAAAAATCAACCTCCAGCTATAGAGCTTAGATATTATGAATTGGGAATTCATACCTTTGGATTATGGTGTACAAATTATAGACAAGTGAACCACATGGCACAATTTTGTCTATAATTTCTACAATAACAATTTAGAGAAAAAACCAAGCCCAGTCATATAAGCCTCTTCAACAATTGAAAAAAATAGGTTCTAATTGGTCTTCAATCCAAAAAAATAATATGACACCTTGTCCTACTTATAAAAAGCCACATTGAGTAGGTCAATGTTGGATTAAAAATGGAGTTGTATGCTCTAATTGTGGAGGTTCTCATCCTATGGATCATTGTAGAAGACTCAACCAAGTCAATCTCTCAACTTCTTTTTCAAATGACTATAGTAACCAAGTTGGAAGAAATATGCGAGGAATTAGATTTGCAAATCCTATTGTTACACAAAGTCTATCAAATATGTATTATGACCCTTCAAGCAATGGTCAAAATCATCACCCTTCAATAATAGTTCAAATCAATTATGGGACATTGCAAGGATCTGTAGTATATATCCAAAACCAAAACCAAAACCAAAACCAAAACCAACAGCCACAAACTTCTCAAGATGTTAGATACCTAGTAGCTCAATTTGATGTACCTTCTACATCAAATTTATTATCTCCTCAATTCCACTTGGTACAGCTAGACAACAAAAAGATCTTCAAGGATAATCCATATTTATCTTCTTTGGTTGTAATCAAAGGTATGAATGCTAAAAAACCAATAGATTTAGCACAACTTGAAGAAGATGAGGTATCTATAGATACTTCAAAAGAATCATCCAAATTTGTGGAATTGTCAAAAATTACTCAAAAAATAGCTAAAGAATTATAAGACAAACAACCTTCTTGTATAATTGAACCTAATGAAGAAGAATACCAATTTGTAGGCAAGGAAGGACCTTGGACTTCTAGTACCTTTTTGAAACAATCAACAACTAATAGAAGCTTCAATCCTATAAAACCTTATAACATATGGCAAGATCTTTGTAGAGCTAGAGCCAACATTTCTTTTAGACAATTGATTCAGGTAGCACCAAATATCAAAAAAGACTTCAAAGAAGGAGTAATAGTACAAAAAAAAATTAAGAACATAGAAGAAATAGCTCAAATTGAAGTTGATGATTTAGAAGAAAATATCTCTTGGGGAGAAAAAAATGAAAATAGAGAATATGGACCTATTGAAATAGATGTAGAAATTGTGGATAACATAATTTCTAAGATCATAGTAGATGATGGAAGTAGCATCAAAATTATGCCTGAATCCACTATGAACAAATTGGGATTAAAAATCACTCACAAGGCAATTATGAAGGTCAGATTAGCTGATCAAAGACCTTCTCAACCTCTAGATCAAATCCGTGACCTCCGTATGCGAGCAGAAGGTGTAGATTATGTGGTATCATTTTATGTGTTACGATTATATGAAGAAGCAGATAGTTATCCTTTCTTGTTAGGAAGAGGATGGTTGATGCAATCTAAAGGAGTAACAAATTGGAGGGCTTCTAAGCCTTATTTTATTTTTGGACCTTTAGATAATCATACAACAATCATAGTATCTAGTCACTTTAGACTCCAAATCCTGGTTCCATTAGAAAAAGCACCAATATCTAAAGAAGCCAAGCAAAATATTTTTATTCAATCCAATTCAACATCAATTATAGTACTAATAAAATGTATTGGCCTTAGATTATATGAATATGAAAATGAGGGTGATTTTGCCAAATGATTAAAAGAAATTCCTTATGAAGAAGAAGACATCTACATCCGATTTATAGATGTAATTGATTGGTTGGAGCTTGAAGACGATTGCCTCAATCTTATAACTTTGGTTGATAACATTTCTATAAATAAAGTTTTTAGCTTAAAAATTGATGGAATCCAAATTGAAGACCTTGATGTTATTATAAAAGAAGAAACCATCATGCCTCTTCCTTTGTAATTTAGAAATACATCCCAAGGCATTGAGGTTGGACATGAAGTACGTACTTATCCACCAATGCCTAAAGATTGGTATCATGGATCTATCAACTGAATACATGTGATAGAACAAGATTGGATAAAAATTCCAATTAACTGTGATAAAGAAGAACTTACATATATCAAATTTGGATCCCAATTAAATGAGAAAGAATTAGAAAAATATAAATCCCTAATAGTGGAATATTGTGATATATTTTCTTGATCTTATAAAGACTTAAAAGACATTCTTCTTAGCATTTGTCAACATACTATCCCACTTCTTCCAAATACCATACATGTAAGACAAAAATATAGAAGATTCAATCCTAGAATATAACTTATTGTGAAGATAGAGTTGGAAAGGCTTCTTCAAGCATGATTTATAAGGCCTATAGAAATTATAGATTGGTTGTCTTATATTGTCTTAGTAAATAAGAAAGGAAGAAATAAACTTAGGATTTACGTGGACTATCGAGATTTGAACAAGTATACTCAAAAAGATCATTTTCTATTACCTTTTATTATTTCTATAGTAGATGATGTAGCAAGGCATGACTTATATAATTTTATAGATGGCTACTCTAATTATAATCAAGTATCAATAGTTGCTGAAGATTGGCACAAGATTGCATTTATATCACCGTGGACAACCTTTGTATATGTAGTAATGTCTTTTGGATTATGCAATGCTCCTTCAACTTTTCAAAGAATTATGACCTATGCATTTTTAGACCTTCTTCAAAAAACCATATCAGTATTTATTGATGATTTTAGTTGTCAATCATCAAAGGCTGATCACCTTGAAAGCCTTCAATTGTGCTTCCAACGTTGTAAAAAAGTAGGAATTTTTTTTAATCTAGAAAAAATTTACTTAGCAATCAAGAAAGGAGTTTTATTGGATTATGTCATTTCAAAAAAAAGAAAAGAATTTGATCCTAAAAAAGTAGGAATTATTGCAAATCTACCTACTTCAACAGATGTGAAGGATATTCAAAAGATTTTGGGACACATGGGTTGGTATTGTGACTTCATTGAATTATATTCTATTCATGTCTTATCATTGACAAATTTATTGAAAAAATCCACCAAATTTGAATGGACTTTTGAATGCCAAATTGGTTTTGATGCAATTAAAGCCAAATTACTGTCTTATCTTTATCTATTATTGGTAAATTGGGATCAACCTTTCTATGTCTATTGTGATACCTCTGAATTTGCAGTAAATAGTGTCTTATGTCAACCAGATGATAAAGGTGAGATCCATCATGTTGCCTTTGCTAGTAAGCAATTAAAAAGTGCTGAATGGAATTATATAATCATAGAATGAGAATGCTTAGCTATAGTTTTTAATATCAAAAAGTTTTGGCACTACCTTTTGATGAACAAGATCATTTTCTTTGTAAACCACATGATTCTTAAATACATTGTAAATAAATCATACTTAAATGATAGATTAATAAGATGGATATTATTT
This sequence comes from Physcomitrellopsis africana, assembly GCA_036785485.1. NCBI lineage: Eukaryota > Viridiplantae > Streptophyta > Bryopsida > Funariales > Funariaceae > Physcomitrellopsis > Physcomitrellopsis africana. Next base: position 4,594 of record JAWRVF010001284.1, read on the forward strand.
TTAGCAGAATTTTATTATATAGTGCAATATAAATTAAAAAAATAATATAAATAAGCGGATCATCTTTCACGATTATCTACACTTATAAGAATCCATGATATAGATGATGAATTTCTTGATGCCTATTTATTCCATATTATGATAGCATCTATTTGATATGAACATATTGCCAAATTATTGAGTACTCAATAATTATCCAATATTTTATCAAAAAATAAACGATGGAAGATTAGAGTGAATAGTATTCATTTTGCCTTTATAGCCAAGAAATTATATCGTCAAAGAATTGACAGAATTTTAAGACGTTGTCTTACTTATGACAAAGTACCACTTGTATTAGAAGCTTGTCACTTAAGTGCTTGTGGTGGACACTTCTCTAATCGATTAACACTCAAAAAGATTCTTAAAATATGTTATTTTTGGCCTACAATATTTATTGATTAAGAATCATTTGCAAGAGCTTGTAATGCTTGCCAAAGATATGCATGCAATGATTTAAATCTTGCAATGCCTTTAAATCCTTCACTTCCACTTGTTCCATTTGAAAAGTAGGATATAGACTATATTGGACTTATTTATTTTGCATCTTCAAGACAAATACAATATATTATTGTAGCTACAAAATATTTGACCAAGTGGGCAGAAGCTAAAGTTGTCAAGAAGGCTGATGTTAAACAAATTTTCATATTTTTGTATGAAAATATTAAAGCTTGCTTTGGTTGTCCAAAAATCTTTGTAAGTGATAATGGTTCTCATTTTTTTAATGAGACCATTAAAAAAATGACCACATTATTTACCATCAACTATAAAAAGACAATTCTTTATCACCCTCAAACAAATGGTCTTACAGAAAGAGTCAATCAAATCTTAATTCACATATTGAAAAAAAACTGTGATGGATTCTAAACGCAATTGGGATCTTAAGCTTACTTTGGCTCTTTGGGCTTATCGAACTGCTTACAAAGTTTTTACACGGGCTACATCTTTTTCCTTGGTGTATAGAATAGAAGCTATTTTACCTATAGAATTTGAAGTTCCATCTTTACGCATTGCCATTGATGAAAGATTAGATACTTTTCAATCTTTGAAAGAACGATTAGAATATTTAGAAAGATTAAATAAGAAGCAAAGATTTGCAATCCAACACATAGAAACTTCTCAAAGAAGAAGGAAGAAGATCTTTAATAAAAATAAATAAAAAGAAATTTATTTATTCCAGAAATGTGGGTGATGGTTCAAGATGCTAGGAAATTAGATTTTCCAGCTAAGTTTGATGCACTTTGGACAGGACCATATATTATCAAAGAAATCTTTGATAATAACTCGATCAAACTTAAAACGTTAGATGAGAAAAACTTTCCTATACGAACTAATGGAAGTCATTGTAAAGAATACAAGGTGTGAACATTGATTAAAACACCAATGTACCTTGTCATTTAGATAGTGATTTTAAGTCCAATCTTAATAGAATATAAATATGGAGTTAGTAACTAAGTAAGACACTACTATATGTAGAATCATGTCAAGTTGGAAACAACCAATTGCCTTTCTGTTCTAGGTCAAAGTCTTAGTACTTTTTTTTTCTCCTTAATTCTACTTCTTTTTATAGATTATAATATCCAAATTTTAAATCTTCTATCATTTTCTTTATAGACTGTGTCAAAGATAAGAATTGGATTTTTTCTATTTTTACAAATAGTCCCAGATGGTCGCCATATGTGAGTCCCACCAATGGATTTTAATTGGTGGATTAATTAAAAATATAGTCTTAAGTCATTTAATTATACAAATATTATGATTAAAGAGATTTTTTTGACTATTTAAGTGTTTATTAGAATTTAGAAGTATTTATAAATATGGAAGTCTTATTAGAAGAAAAGTTATAAAAATGGAGTCTTAATAAGTCTTTGAGGCAATTATTTTAGTTGGTTTAGTATTTTTACTTATTATTAAATATTAAAAGTTAGTTATTGAGACCAATGTCTATATTGGCCTTCTAACTACATATATTATTCATTAAAAACCTATAAATGTTACTTAGTAGATAGAAGAAGTATGAAAAAGAAATCTCATGTCTTTTTAATTATTTTTATAGAAAATAAGATTTTGAGTTGATTTTTATTGATTTTATTATTATAAAAAATTTCCAAGATAGAATAAAATAGTCTTAAATAGATATTATCATCTTAAAAATATTATAGAGATTTTTAAATTTTATTTAGAATTTATTTAGAATTTATTTAGAATTTTTAGAGCAATTTTGAAGACTTTGGTAAAAATGAGTTTTACCACCTTAGAAGCCATTATGAAGAAATGGAGCAAGATTTGAAGGCCTAACAAAGTTTTTAGGCTAATAAGGTGTTTTCAAACACCATGGTGAAGTCAAAAATTCAAAATTATTAGTTCTACTAGTATAAAATAGGAGAACTAGTAGCTAGTGTAGTCCTTATAGGAAGAGAGGTGCACAAGTCCCATATGGGTTGTGGCACCTTGGATGTAGGTAGGAAGATAAGACTAAGGCCTCGTGGCCTTTCTAGGACATCCATATACACTACTTGTGAGCCTTGGTGAAGTTTGAATCCATGATCTTTTAACAAATTACCCTTGAGGTAAAAATTTCTACTTAATTTTTTCTATTATTTACCTTCTAATTTTGAATTATTATAACTTACTTATAGTAACTTAGATTTATATATTTTTTATATTATTGGAAAGACAAAAAAATTATCTACTTGAAAATATAATTTTTACTTTTTATTTTTATTTTTTACTAGATGAAAATCTAGTGAACAGACTGTGATTAGTTTTATAGTGTGCAATTACTTAATTGCACATATTTTACTTATTTTGTATTGTTCTTCTCCTTCATTGTTGTTTATTGCTCCTTATACTTTACACCATTATTTATAAATAACTCTTAATTGAGGCCACCTTATAACTTGGATTGAAGAGTGAATTTTATCCTAATAAATATCTACATTTTTTTTTTCAAAAACATCTTGATAATCTTGGTAGTAGCTTGGAATGCTACTTGAAGTCTTTCTACCATTAAAAATGGATGTAGCATAAATAGCAAAAGATGATTCTTCTTTTGTTATATTCTTAAAAGCTTTTGTACCTACAAGTATAGATTTTATTATATTAGACTTATGGCTTTTCACTTAGTTAGTAAGACTCTTATTAATACTCTAAGAAAAGTCAAGTCTATGAGAAATCCAATCTATTTAAGTATTATACTTTTTCAACCATGATAAATCTAAAATGATTGGATTAGAAAAAAAATTAATTATATTAAAGATTATATAACTATTATGACCATCTATTATTATATTTATAAGAAGGATTTTATGAATAACATCTTCAAAAGATAAAAAATCACTATCTATAAATTCTACATGTATGGATTTAGTTTTTTATATTAATAATATTTTATGATTTTTAACAAATTCTTCATCTAAAAAATACATTGAGGCTCTTGAATCTAGTAAGGCAAAGGCTTTGTGATTTGTAGGTCTTAAATACACATCTATTATAAAATAAGAAGAAGATTCTAAAGAAAGAGTAGGACCTTTATTAGAAGTTATATAAGATTCTAGCTGCACTGTATTTTACTATAATTCCTTATAGTATGTAAAAATTAATTAAAACATATGATATATTCATAAGTTTTAGTATGTGTTATAATAGTTAGTATAGTATTTAAAGAGAGTTGGTATAAGAAACTTTATTTTGGTTTTTTTACTTAATTTGATTATAGCATTTAAATTATATAAGACCTAAATATTTAATATGAAGCCTTAAGAGGAGATTAGGGACTAAAGATGAAGAATTAATCTACTAAGAGGCTTATTTTGAGGGATGAAAATAAAGTATAGATGAATGAAGGCAAGGGATGAAGGTCTTCATTTCTATTACTCAATGGTCATGCCTAATAGGCTTTGAGGAGGCTATTTGCAAGAAAAATAAGGATTTTAGTATCTTTAAAGGGAGAATTTGAAAATCAAAGGTTAGGATTGAAAAGTTTATTTTTTGTACTACTATTTTGATATAAGAATTGAAAGATTTGGAATTTTTATGAGAGAGGAATAGGCGCTTGAAATTAGGGTATATGAATCATATTTACTACTACTCTTTTAAAGATATAAGGAGTTATATGACAGCTTATGGACATTGGAAGATGCAATTAGAGAGGTAATTTCAAAATCTACATTTAATGTAGAAGTATAATTACATTTGGAATTTTGAAGAAAGAAATATTAGGAATCAAAGATAGAAAATCGAATTTTAAGGTAGTAAGTAGACCATTTTATTCATAGTGATGGTTTTTACCATATCTTGAGCTAACAAATGAATTTTTGTCTAAATATTTCTTAGAAGATATATTATTATGTTAAAAAACTATATATCAAAGTTTCATAGTATTTGAACACTCATTTTATGAGATATGAAGAATTTAATACATAGGTATTTGTAAACAAGGGTTTGAAGCCACTATTAGGATTTTGGCAATATCTAAAGATCAGTAACAAATCAATGGTTGAAATTTGTTGTGATAATTGTTAAAAATACATCAATACTTCATATAAATATTTGGTGGATTTGAAAAATTGAATTAAAAGTTATGAATTATTGAAGTTTGGAAAAAATTCACTTTCTATAGGTGAATGAGGGTTTTAGAGTATTTTATTATATTTTGAATATTATGTGAAAATAAGACTTATGTATTAGATATAATAATCCTATGAAGAATAATTTTAGATAAAATTGGAAGTTTTGTTATTTTGAATCTTGATTTAGTAATTAGTAGCAACCAGAAGTTGGGTGCTTTCTTGAAGCAAATTCTTTTTACAACGACAATAATCTCTATTGTAACAAAATAAATTCATTTTTCAACATATTATCTTTTTTAACAACTATACTTCTCACTTTATAGGTGCATCATTTCATTGGATAATATTGAGCAATGTGTTTAGATTCTCTACAATATAAGTATAATTTTTCTTGATGACAACGAGTCTTTTCTTATTCAGTAAGAGATTTAAAACATATCATGTCAATTTATATGTCTTCTACTTTCAAATATACATATTAAAAAGACGTCAATGTTTCCATGAAATTATAATAATGTTAAGACTCATTTGTGCAATTTATAGATTAAAATTCAAAAAGCTAATTGTCACACTTCATAGCTAAGTCAATTGTTGGATTCAATATGTGAGCATCAAATAAGCTAAGCATTAATTTTTTTTACCTCATATTATAATCTATAGAAAAATTGGCTAATGAATATATCATCCCACTTGATATCAGTTACTAGTTGTCGAAATTGTGAAGCATATAATATCACTAATTGATTGCTTTATTGTAAGATATGGATCTTGTTGATTACAATACAAATTGCATCATGTTTTCCATACATAGATCAAAACTCCACTAAAAATATTTTTAAATTATCTAATATTAAATCATGTCATTTAAAAAAAGATAAAAATTATAATAAAATAGAATTTGAAAGTAATCTTTTAATAAACTTGAATTGTGATTCTTAAGGTAGATAACTTTGAGATTGAGGTTCAATAACCTTTTGTATTTGATTGATGAATCTTTGAAATTTAAATCTTGTCCTATTAAATTTTTTAGAGAAACTAATTTTTAGCTCTTTAATGCTTGAACAGTATTCCATCATAGGTGAACTAGTATGACTTGATATAGATATTGAAGCAGCTCCAATAATCTCTATATCTTTACTTTTTGCTAATCTTATTGCTCCTTGTAGTAGTACATTGAATTGATGCATTGCAAATATTAACTCTCTCATTTGCTCTTATATTTGTATTATTACGTTCTTCATTTCAGCGAGTTTTGCCATAATAATACAATAGAAATAAAAGTGTCTATTTTCACTACAAAATAAAATACTTAAAAATGAAGAAAAATATATTAAGAATAATATCAATTTAGAAGTGGATAATCCATAACTTCTAATATACTTATATCTTATCAAGAGAAAAAATAATTTATTTTTAATTAAAAAAAGATAAAGCTCTAATACTCTATATACATTCTTGTGAATTTGTCAAGAGTACAAACTAAAAGAAGATGCATAAATCAGTGAAATCTATGTTAAAAAAAAATGACAAAATAGAAATAAGAAAGTATATATATTCAAAAAGAAACTAAAATGGCTATTGCCAAAGACTAGAAAATACAAAGACTCTTGAATTAGACTAGAAACAAGAGAGGAGTTGACAATAGTGAAGAAGGCTTCAGTCTTATTTCTATATATATTATCTATCTAAGAATTACATAGTGGCATTCAATAGGATTTCCAACATGCTTTCAATTTGCAAGACACGTGTTAAACTTTGAAGACAAGTTTCTTATATGTGCACCTCACACTTAGCTTATTTCACAAGCTACCAATATGTACAATATGTGGCTAATTTGTTGGTAAAATATTTAATCTATCAATCATCTATAAATATGTATAAACATGAAACTATGTCTATAAAGCTTTTAAAAAGCTTTTTTATAAGATATTATCAAATTAACATACTTCTATCTACTTCTATCTATTCATATTAACTAAATAATTATTAGAATAAATCTTATGTCTATAATAAATATAAAAGTTGAAACAAGATAGAAACATGCTCCAATAGGCTTAGCAATAATTTTAAATATAAGCCAAAATGAAATATTCAAGGCTCTTGTAATTTGTATATATAATCATTAGATGTGAAATAACTTCAAGCAAATGGCACCATTCTTAGAAAGAATCAATAATAGCACAAAATTTCTTATTATAAATCTTATAAATAATTTCAACAGCCAAGAATTTTTTGAAATAGAATGAAATTTGATATAGTTTCTCTTTTCTTTTAAATTGTGATAAGATTGCTCTTAATGCAAAGTTCAAAGTATTAAATTTTATTTAAAAATGGTTAAAAAAGTTAAAATAAATCAAGACAATAATTATAGTAAATATTATTTTTAAGCATTCAAAGGTTTTTTCAACTTCTAATCTCCATTCAAGCTTATCCTTATATGTCAATTATATAAGCAAAGCAGCTATTTAAGAATAATTATTGATAAAGATCCTATAGAAGTTTGTAAATCCAAAAAAGCATTAGATATTATATACTAATTTTGTAGTTGCTTATTTGTTAATGGATTTAATCTTCTTTAGATCTATTATTAAGCCTCCATTTGAAATAATATAGCCAAAGAATTTTACTTAGAGCTTATAAAATATGCATTTCTTTAATTTGGCATTTAGTCTAATATCTTATACTCTTTATAAGATAAGGCAAATATATTATTTATGCTCTTTTAGAGTCTTAGAATAAATCAAAATTTCATCCAAATAATATATAATAAAGTCATCAAGAAATTCATTAAATATATTGTTTATCAAATGTTAAAAAATGACTAGCATATTTATAAGGGCAAAAAGTATAACGTTGTATTCAAAGTATTCATATCTAATACAAAAAATAATCTTTTATTTGTCTCCTTCTTTAATACTAGATTATAAGCTTTGCAATGATCTATTTTAGTGTAGATCTTAGCTTAATATAATTGATTAAAGAATCCAAATATCAATAGTAAAAAATAATAATTTTTTATTATTGCTTTGTTGAAGCCATGATAATCAACATATATTTACAAAGTTCCATCTTTTTTCTTCACAAAGAATATAAGTACACCAATAGGAGATTTTGAATTTTAAATAAAGTTTTTTGTTAAATTCTTATCAATATACTCCTTCAATGCTCCAAGCTTGTTTTGTAATAAATTATAAATTGGACTAAAAGGTGGTTGTGTGCCATCTTGAAGATTAATAGTATAATCATATGGACAATGTTTTAACAAGGTATTCATATTTTGTTTTTCAAATACATCTTTAAAATCTTTGTATTCTTTTAGAAAGGTTATTTGAGTACTTACTGCTTCAAATGTTGGAATTACATAATCAACAAAAATAATATTTTTCTTGGTTTTTCTTGTAGAATAGATAGATAATCTTAGATGATAGAATAAAGATTAAAAAGTGATAAATTGGATGATTAATCTATTGGCTGGCCAGTATAGATGGTAATATAGAAAAGTTAGTTGAAAAGCAATTAAGATAGGAGAGATGACAATTGGAGTTTTGGTTTTACTATAAAGAAAATAAGAAAGAAGAAATTGGGGCCCTACTGTGAGAGTCAAGAGCCACGGTAAGCTTGGTGCTATCTCTTTCTTTCGTTTTTTTTATGTTAGACTATAATAGAAAATTTGGAATATGTTCTGATTAATTGTATCATATAAACTGTGAAGTATAATAATAAAACAAAAAATTTAATATATATATATATATATGGATGAGTAAAAAATTATAGTTGTTTGATAATTGAGTTTAGTATGGCAAATTGGTAGTCAAAGACAGAATATATCAATGAAGCTTGATTGTGAATGAGAATGTTGTGCCGTATTGACTGTGAGAGTTAAGTGGTGAAAGAGAATATTAGAGAGATGATTAGTTTTAGAATGGCTTCTTGATAAAAAGTTATTTTCAATGATTAGAATGTGAAGTGATTGTATGCAGTCTGTAAAGACAATGCAATATCATTTGATGTTGTTATAAGATTGAAAAAAGTCAAGAGATTACAATAGAAGAATTATGGAAGATAGTGTTGCAAAGTATATTCTTAACTACAAAGTAGTAGGAATCTCAAGAGGACGGGGTTGTTTCAGAGTACTTACGTGTTCATTAAACTCTGCCATTTAGAAGCGGTTAATTGTGTGACTCTAACAATATATCTCATGATTTTAGTCTTTTTTCATGTTCAAATCCCCCTTTACAAGTTTATTCTAGGCAATATTGGAAGAATAAGTAAAATGGCAAATCACAATTCTTATAAAAACTCTAACTCCAATAAAAAGAGGCTTTATAGTTTTGAATCTACACAATATATGGTATTTTCTATTAGATTTAATATAATCATGTTGTGATTTATTTTTTTAATTATTTTATGACATATCCAATTTATATAGAAATTATATCTTTTAAGCTAAGAAAGTCTTAAAATAATGGGATTATATAGAGATCTAATGATATTAAATATAATCTAACTACTATCATTCTTTGATGTTACTTCTAATGGATCAATTTTATAAATAATATTTCTAGAAGATAAGGATTGATCATCTATAATCTCTAAATGAATAGCCTTATATTTCTTGAACATAGAAATTTTATAGATTTTTCAAAATTCTAAGTCAATAAAATAAGCAAAGGATTCTTGAATATACTAAAATAAAGATTTTAAATTTTTGGACATCGAAACATATTGGTGTGGTAAAACAACAAAAAATATTAGATAATAATACAAGATTTTTTTTTATTTGTGGAATAGAAGAATCCAATCCCTATTATGTGGCGTGATCTTCTATTTGGGAATACACTCGATACCTTGCTATGGAGAATTTATCTTTAACTTATTGACAAGATTCTAATAAGTAATTTGTCTTTAATAAAAAGAATAATTAATATAATGATATTAAAAAATAAAAAATATATTAATAAAACCTATTGTATTTGAGTAGGTTTGTACAAAAAGCTCAAATTTGCAACAAAAACCTTCAATAGCTTATTCATCTATAAGGATTTATTTCTTTCTTAACTTTAGAGTTTAATAATTTTTGATCAAGCTATTCAATTTCAATAAAATTTTCTCTAAAGTGTAGGTAATATTCTTAAGCTTTATTTTAATAAAAAATCAATTATAGATTCACTTTTGATTGTCCAATATCTTAAAATTCCTAGTAGGTACTTAAAACCCTAGTTCAGAGACACCTAAGCACTATGTTCTTCATATATCACAAATCCAAAATTCTAATGCCACAAAATTATTGTGCATAATCTTATAATATGAATATATATACTTCTAAAAATTTTGAGCCAAAATCTTATCAAATTATCTAAGATATAGCTCAAAACATAACCACTAGTTAAACAGGATTATTTACTATCCTTTGATTACAAGCACTAACTTCAACTCCCAATATCTCCTTCATCATAGCTTATATTTTACAGAGTTGTATATATAAAGTGTAGCCAAGAAAGTGTTCTTTCCAACCTTAGTTGCCAATTCTCTATTGCTTTCTCTACATACAAGTTATGCTCAAAAAAAAGATAGGAGATATAATTTCAATACCTTAACTTTGAGCATCTATATCTCCATCATAAAAAAGTCTAAATCATATAAAATTTGCACCAAAATCATATCCAAAAACCAAAACTTGTTGATCCTAGCCTTTGATGTTCAAATTCCCTTGAAAAACAAATCCTAATTCCTAATAAGCCCTCGAGCAGCCTCCTTGAAGCCCATAGGATATGATTTTTGGCCAATAGGAATAGAAAAATTTATCATCCATCTCCATTCATCCACATAGATGGCCTAACTACTCCTATTCACACTAAAAATCTCTTTCCAATCCTTTTCTTGATAAGCTTTACAAAATATGTGTTCTAAACACCAAATAAAAGAAATAAACAAGATCTCAAGGATCACCAATATCTAATAAAGGTGACTCAAAATATATAAAAGTTATTATCAATATAAAATTAACCTCAAAAGTCACTACCAAAAAAAAATAAGATTATATAAACCTCAATAATAGCCTTTTTAAACAAATTCTTTTTAAACTAACAACTTAACTACATTTTATAACATATAAAGTTCAGTAATATGGCTCTCACTTAGCTATATAGTAAATTATATATTAAATATATATGTACAATATTTTCATATGGTAGCCGAACTACAACACAATACTACACAATTTCTATTATAGTTGGATGCCCTCATTTTTCTACAAAGCATTTAGTAATGTGGCTGCACTTCTCATTTGATGTATATGTCAATATTTTTTGTGGTAATTATTAGTCTTGTAACCAAATTCTCTATAATACAAATATAAGCCTTATTCTTTCTGACACTTCTTTTCTTGCTCAAAAAGATATTAGAAGTGAACTGCATCAATATGTATATCTTATACTTCCAAATAATTGTTAGGATTAGAAGATGTAAAGCACAAGCAATGGACATTTTTCTTATCAACATTGAAATAGTTGATTATTGTATTTCACTACTTGATTGATGGCTTCATTAAGAGCTTGAGGATCAAACATAAAAAATAATAAATCTTTTTCAAAGATCCATATGTATCCAAATAAAATTGGATTTTATTTTATAATAACCTATCTTTTGTATTTTTAAAGTTAATTTCAAGATTGAATAAATATATATATATATATATATATATATATATATATATATATATGACTAAAAAAAATTTATTAAGTAACATCTAAAATTTAATATAGTTGAAGGTTAAAGATTAAATTATGATTAACTTTGATTGAAGATTTTTATTGTATAAAGCTACAATTATATTTGAAAAGTTAAGAAGATGCATGTGTATATATGGTAATAAAAATCTTGCAAATCAACATTTAAATTCACTTCTCATTTTCTATTTATTAAATTATATTATATATATTACTAAAGATTGTAGTATTATTTTTGTAAGTATCTTGTATTATATTTATTTACAAAAGTATCTTTAATTTATTTATTTATATATATGAAGGTCTTATTGAAATTAATCTTTCATGCAAAAGATCACAATTGGTAAATACATAAAAAAATAAAAGTTTGACTTATCTATAAAATCTTTAAAGTTGATCTCAAACACTCTAAAATTTTAAAAAATTGCATATAATGTGACTAAGTGTTTGCAAACAATTTATTATATTTGTTACAAATTGTTAATATACAAACATGCACACACCATAATTGTTGCTATGATTAAAGAAAATAAAAAAAAGTATATAAAGAAGTATAAAATAAATATACAAAAGCTATAATATAAGAGGTAGTTTTTTGCAACATGCAAGATTCAATGCTATTAACATTTTTAAGCTATTATAACAATTGATTAAGGATGGTGTATTGCTAAAACTAAAAAAAACCTTGAAAAAAATATGTATAACAAAGGAAATATAAAGAAGATATAATAAAAGAGCTAGTGTTATATAACATGCAAAATTTATTGTTATTTTTATTTTTGAACCATTGCAATGCCATAGATTGATTATCAACATAGAATTATTAAAATTAAATAAATGAATTGATAGATTGTGTACAATACAAGAAAAAAATTTAAATAAATATCAAAGATAACAAACCACATGTTAAAAATTTCACTATACCACTTATTATTATTGTTGCAAGCATAGAATCTAAAGCATTTTTGTATTTTAAATATATTTTATTATTTATCAATAGTGATAATTTTAAAAAAATAAATTATTATAGAAAAACCTATAAAGTGTAAGAAGTAAAACATATATATATTAAGAAGAACAAATTACAAACTAGAAAAATTAACATCCTATTTATCATTGTCTTCATTATTTATTACAACTGTCACATATTATAAATCTTAAATATTTCTAACTTTTAAATTTATATCTTACCATTAATTACTAGTGGCAAATTATAAATATTGAACACTTTAATAAAATAACAAGCATTAAAAAAAATTCAAAATGATTGATTAATAACAACAAACCACAAGCACCACTGCAATTACAAAATTGCACTAAAATTTAAAAAACACATTAAATTATTACATTATAACAATAAACATCAATTCTTACAAGAATGAAAAAAAGTTCATGAGACTATAGATTATTGATAGAAAACCTCAATATTTTCTTTAAACTAATAACTTATCATGCAACAAAAATTAAAATTAAAATTAAGTATATATTCCTTCACATTATAATATAATGCTAAAGTAATAAAGCTTTAAAAAATAATCTCATCTAAGATAATAGCTTCTAATCTTTTAGACTATTTAAGCTCAACTTTATGATTGAAAATGATCTATTTTAGTAAAAATAAATAATTGCCTTTACAAACTTGTGCCTTTGTTTTATTTAAATTTGTCTATTTTTAATTTACTAGCTAAAATAACTTTAAAAGAAACTTTTAATAGAATCTTTACTTTTTGGCCTACCACTATTGCCTCCATTTAATATCTTTTTCAAAAAAATGACCTCTCTTCTTTATTTTTTTCAACAAATTGTATCCTTTAGTAATTTCTATGTTAACACTTTATTATTAGTAGTTTCTATGTTAACACTTTATTCTTGGCATGTTAATTCTTGGACACAATTCATATGATGTCCCCTATAGATTCTCCTATAAACAACTTCTCTAAACCATCTTCCCACTCTCAACTATCTAACTCTGATAACATTCACTATGAATTGCCTGCATAAACTCTTTTCTTCAAAAATTCTATTCTTCAAAAAATTTCCAAGGGAGCTCGTGTGCCATTTGAAACACAGATCAGTGTGTTAGGACAATAACTGTAAAACATGCCGAACTAGGTGATCTGATCTAAACAGTTTTGCGTTACGTGTTCAAATTACAAGGAAATATCCAAATAAGATGATCGCATTAATACAATATCCCTTAAGTATATAATTAAATATATAACATATTAATATATTAACATAATTATGAAGATTATCAGACGATTATGACGACACGTTGCGCTTCTTCATCTGCACTGGCATTGCTTGAGGTGCACAATTGTAGACAAATCAAGATGGCAACACATATTGTTAAAAATTAAATTGCTCAGGATTAACGTATGAACCCGGCAATATACAACTTGATGAATGCTATGATGAAATCTTAAGTGTCCAGCACTTCGTGCCAGGATGTATTTTTAACAGAAAAAGATTATATGAAGGGAAGTCAATGAAATGTAATCAAGAAGTAAATTCTGTTTTAAGACAATGAGAGGTTACGCGACGTTCACATGATAAGCCGCAGCATTCCAAGACCAACAGCTGTGACTGATGCAATAGTACCTGAATATTACCACAAAGCAAATCAGAAATTAGCCGAAAACTTTGTGCAGAATGTGCTGAACTACCTGGGTGGTGATGACTCAAACAAATACACTAAGGACTTAGACGTTAAGAATTACAATCTACTTACGGCTTGAAGTTCTCTAAATATTCCAAATACACTTTCAGAAGTACTCTGTAAAAGTGGAACTGAAAGGAAAAGGGGCGATACCTATGCAATACTTGATGACATCAAACTTAGCTGCCTCAAGCTGTGTCTTTAAGGAATGTATCTCCTGTTCCAAATTCATGAAATCAATTAATCGAGGAAGACCTACTGAGAATATTCTTTCAACAATGCTAGCGTGCATTTGAATAGGAGCTACGTAACTGCAATTGCACAAAAGCTTTCCTGAGCATTTTTCAATTAACGAATGAACAACTCAAGAACCTTGAAGAAATGATCCAAAGTTTCATGCAAAGAGAGATTGACAGGCATGCACAGCATGAACAACAGAAATATCAATACAGGAACAACAAGGGCGAATACCAATGAGGACTTTTGTTCAGAATCGGTTAGTAGAGAGGAACGACTCAGGTATAAAAGGGCTAAAAGAGTACACTCAGCAGGAAGAACAAGGTCACAAGCACAGCAACACAGGTTATGCTACTCAAAGGCTTAGAAAGAAAGCACAAGCACTAAGGCACGTCTCGGAAGTTTACTCTGTCAAGCTTGTTGGTCAAATTAGACGTTTCTGTAGATTGAGTGGAAAGTTCATCCCGAATCCGCCTGCAGGAAGAAACATATATTAACCGGTGATTGTGCACGATACTAATATATGTACCGAAATGCTCAAAATCTATCAATCAAAACCTAGTATCACATGACAAATCAGCTATCTGACTTGACAAATTTGTTAAATCCAAAACAGTCCTCCAAATTGGAAGCTGTTTCGACTAGGCACAGCAGTTACAAGTCCTACGGTAGTAACAATCTGGGCAAAGTTTCCCAGCAGCATGTATCGAAAGAGAAGTACTTTACCCCCTCTCTAAATTTAAATCCAATCGTTGTCCTGAAGTTACTTTATCAATCGCATAACTGCAGGGAGCGGAGTGAAAAATATTGATAATGATACAAAGACACATCCTCAATAACTCAAAAGAGAGTAGAGAACTTCTCCTTCAGTAAATCTGCAACTACGTAGCCACGCGCTGGAAGCCCACAACTAAAGAACAATCTCATATAAGAAAATTTTGACTAAAACTTAGTTATCCACAAGTTTACAGCAGAAAGTAAGAATACTATGACAAGATTGGTATAATTTGCATCATAATCTATGAATGAAGTACTGCTTTATACTTGGATTCATTGCGCATCTTGTCGATGTCAGTGCGGAGTCTCTCCAACTCCTGCTGCAACATGGCGAAGTGATGATCCTACATAACAAGGTTCCACATAGCCCAACATCCATTTAGACAAACATTAACAGATAATCGTCATCTAATTCATTCAGTACACGAATGTATTCTGCTTCATACGGTCTACACAAAAACACAATGGCTAATGCCAACAACGTTCGTCCATAAACTAATGAGTTTACCCACTCCAGCTAAAATGTGAAGACCAAAATATCTCGTAAAAAACCATAAGAGACTACTGAAAACAAGATTATGTATTGGTAACAAGGAGAAACACCTGAGAGCTTTGCATTTGTCCTTTGAACTTTGAGAGAGCAGCTTCTGCTACCATTTCACTCTGCACAAATAAAAAATTTCGCGATTTCAGTTCTCGAATGTCAAAAACGTACGAGTCGCAAAAGCCTACAATCAAGTTCCACAATAAACCTTATTGCAAGATCAGAACAGGCCAAATTCTCAAGCAAGAAGGTCTCAATCGCAAGATAAACTTATTCTGGAGCTATTAGCAAAAGGACAATTTCAGCTCAAGGACAAATAGAATTGCTAGATAATCTTAAGGCAGCTGAAGAGATGGTTTCTTTTCCTGGTTTCCGCTACATTTCACAATGAGGATATGCTTAACTCTTTCTAACAAGAAAGACTCCTAAAAGTAAACGAGACAAATTAAACTACCACCCTGCAAAACAGTTTCTCATCAGGAACGGCTGCAATAAATCCCCTACGAACAGGCCAGTGGAGCAGAATAAGACTCACTCGCTGCATTTCATAAACCGAAGTGAAAGTCTGGCCTACGTTCTCCAGGCTATCGTTCAGAACTTCAGTAATGACCGCAGTAATAGCTTCCGACTGCTTTGGCGTCATGCCCTGGGACTCTAGCCTTCTCACCTGTAAAAAAAAACACCCAGTCTTCTCGAATTAATGCAATTTCAGGGGAAAGATTAGATTCTTCACACTCCTTGATAAGCGACAAAAAGCAAGACCTTAAAATTCCTGATCTAGCTAAGATGCACAAGCTAGAGCTCTCCATCCTTAAATGAGGAAGCTTTGTGAAACAGCCATGGCATTGGAGTAATTGATTAAAAAATCGGCGATAAGTCGTTAAGAAATTGCAAGTACCAACCCTCCACCAAGTTTACACAGATAAGTTACCACGAAGTTTGCAAAGGTTCAGATCACAAATTATTTCCAGAATACAAAGTACTTTCCAAGCCAAGTAAAGACGAGGAAAATGACTTGATGATGTCTATGATTTCATTGGCAACGTAAAATGTAAATTAAAAATTAAAATAAAAAAATAAAATAAAAAAGGAACAACCCCTGAAACCCGACCTAAGATCGGCACCAAGTCTCGCAAGCATAGAAATCAACTTAACTAAGAAGAAAGCGATGACCTTACCAGAGCTAGGGTATCCACAAGAAAGAGCCTCTTGCCCTTGGGAACCACAATTTGCGAAGCATTTTGCGAATAGACATGACTCCATGCCCGTGGAAAGAATGGCCCGTCTACACTAGGTGCCGGTGCGATTACAGCGCCATCGTTATTGACATCGACAGCATACGGTTGGGACGAGACAAATCTCCTGGTCACATTGCTCAAAACGCCACATGCTATTCCATCTTCTCCGGACCAATTCAAGGCTGACCGTTGAGACGCCTGCTGCCGCACAGCCCTCCCGATCGCATTTGCCATAGCGGTACGAGCCTCTATCCGATCAAGCAACCATCATAAAACCAATCTCTCTTAATTTCCGGCACCTTCTACAACAAAATGCTCAAATTTCATCGCGGCATCAGACCTCATTGCCTCGGCTCTAAAACGACGACAATTCATCACCAGATCTCTTGACCCATTACTCAGCCACACCAAGCGACTGTGCATGAAACTTCACGCACTCCACACAACACAAGCCATGAGATGAAATTTCCTACATTGAACGATCGCATCGACTAATGGCCTCCGTCCTCATCCGTCAAAACTGACCGAATTCTACAGATTTCTCCCCCAATTGCTCTCCATGAAATCAGAGAATTGTGCACACAAGGCCCGGGTATCTGGGTGGGTCCACATAGTCAGGGCATTTACACATCTGCACAATGCCTGTGTACGAGACCTTCGAGATTTAAACCGAATCAGGGATCCGGATAATTGATGTATTAACCATCTCAGATTTGACTTCTTCTGGGCATTCTAAGCTCTTTCCTCATTATTAGGAAAAGTTCTTTATGAAACTGTAGGTTTAACTCTATTTTTAGAATAATTCGAAACAGACAAAGAAAAATAATGATTGAGCCAGGTCATAATAAAGAGACTTGTAATTCACGGCAGACTTGAATCAACAATGGTGACTCCGAGATAGGTCAACGCATAGATTACATTGTTGGTTTTGTAGCTTGATCGGTCTATCTGTGTAACGTTCTCCAATAGGTCTGATACAGATCGTGAGTTCGGTCGTCTTGTGTTTCATGTCCACGTTCGGATGACTTGAAAATTCTATTATTTTTTAGTAGGTACAGTAGGTGATAGGAGTCATGTTTTGAAGCAAATTGGTATGTTCACCTTCACGGGATTTAATATCCCTTAAGTGGAGTTCATAAACCGTGAATATCACATCTAAACGGCCTTCAGAAGGGTAACAACTACTAGTGTATTGGGGTTGTTTACTACCATGATCTACTATGTAAACAGTGTGCTGATTGAATGTGACGCTCCAGCGCGTATGGCTGGAATTAGTGGCAAAATTGTTCTGCACCAGACCAACGTAATTTGAGCGGATTTGGTTGAATTTTTGCATAAGGTTTAGGTACCCGGCACACTTAGAAAAAGTGTTGGAGACCTGATAAGCCGCAACTGTTGTAGACCAGTGATTTTAGCCGCTTATTGCATGGGAATTAAACTGTTCAACTTGACAGCATATTCATGTTTGATCGTGTAAGAAATGAATCACAGCACCAATAATGGAACAGGATTTGGATTTAAATATCAACTTTGAGGATAGGATTTTTATCCTGTAGTACAATTATAAAGACTTCTTAACTGAAAATGCTGCAGTGTTTACGATGCGCTTCATTGCTTTCAGAAAGGAGTGGTGTAACCAACCTACTTCAGCTGAGTAGAAATGGCATGTTCGTTTACTAGAGGAATCATTTTCTGACACTATGGCTAAGCTATGAAGAGCAATGAGGTTTAAAAATTGATAAATTTCCATCACACTTTCGTTATGGTTGAGGTCCTACATAACCAAAATTTGCCTGCACTGCGGTGATAATTGATGTTCAATTAGCATGGACATAAATTTTTTTGAGAATCTTGACATTCGAGTTGTGATGTCGCGTCTTGTGACTTATTCTTTAGTAAAACCAAGGATGAGAGGTTCATACAATTGCTTGAAATCGGTCCAACCAATGATATGCTTGCTAGGCTGATCTGCTGAAACGATCTCTACCAAAGCGTCGTCAAAAGAACTGGAAAATTGGAATGTGCTTAACAAGGAACATCTACAGCAGGAGACTTCTTTCTTGCGGAGCTCCACACCTGACATCCGACAAGTGAAGGCTGAACAGAACGATGGACTTTATTATTATTGCCTCTTTCCACGATTTTTGTGGACAGACGGAAACGATTGCAGTAAACATCATGTGCGCATGCTCCTGATTCGAGGGAATGTAAATGACCACATTACCGGGCAACAAACTAGGAGAGCCAACCCACGAGCAACAAGACCTCCACAATGACCGGAATATCATTTTCATGTTGTTCCTAGAATTCCAGTTTATCTTTCTCTTATTATCGTTACCCTGTTCACGACGCTTCCAGTCTTCTCCTTCCAATCCATATTGGTAAGGTTCTCACAGTGACACAGAAAGTTGGACCTGCTAAATAAAACCAAGATTGCAAATTACGATCGATTTCTCTAAGAGCGTAACACGAAGAGGGCAAATACTAATCTCTCAAATCGTGAGTTACTCCAACCACAGCGAAGAAGAAAAGAAAGTACGAATCATTGATCTGGCTCACATAACTGTGTTGGGAATTTGGGACCATGCATCATGTCTGTCGCACCTCATCAACAAGAATCTGAACCTCCTCTGGCTCCACTTCCGCGCCCTGAAATAAAAAGCCATCCGGGTTAGAGCCAGACCACCAATCTATCACATCCGAAGTAAAGGCTCGTCGTACTTACCTGCGACCTACCTGCATGATTTGGGCAACCACTTGCTTCCGAAAAAGCAGAAAAATGAAACCCACAGTACTTTTCATGTCTACAGTGGCAATTGTTGCTTTTCAAAATCTACCACAATAAAGCAACAGGAGAAATGATATTAGCTGAATCATCATACACAGTCAAACCTAAGCTGTGGAAGAGATCCAACCCCTCCACACAACTCATATCAAAATTATTACATTTGAAAAAATGTTACATAATAACGGATGACAATGTGTATCCAAGTTTGTCAATTCTGCAAATTATGTGGATATATTCACAATTTAAGGTGGAGGACTATGTCATTGAATATTGCAAATTTTGAAAGAAGAATATTCAACGAACACGGCACAAATCTAGTCCCTAGCAAGACTCTATCGACGATGAACTTTGAGAGATAATTTAGGAATAAGTCAAGGTAGTACATCCTAACAACGTAGCATTCCACAACCTTAGACGTTACACCAGAAATCCAGGCTAACGGATAATCCAACTGAACTGAGACACATGTTCGCATACCTTAGAACCTTGACATTGACACCTTACTGAAATGGTCCAATGTGAAGTGAACCAGTACCCAAATCATTAGTTCGAGCAAAACCACCCTTCCAATAAAAAACCCAACATGAGGTGCATTCACGCGAATACCAGTTTGAAAGCACCACAAACAGCCACAGACAAAAAACCATTAAGCGTCCAAGAAATGCTCATCATCTCTAAATTGTTAACTGGCATGCAAAATGACAAAATCGAGCGGTCAGGTCACCACACAACCGAGTGACCGACACATACGATTGCATGCGAACCAGTACCACCACAAAACCAAACCAGATGTAACATGCAAAAGATCCTCGTTTCAAGTACTTATCACACATTGAGCATATAATCAAAAATAGAACGCTATGCCGAAGCATATCAACCCGCCACATTCACCTCCGCTGATTGCAACCTAAACAGTCCACTCCATGAAAAAAACGTAACAAAAGCAAATGGAGGTCGCTCTTGTAAGAAATGGACAAACCAAATCGTCTAGGCTATGCCGACAAGAAAAAACAACCAACAGAAACATACACTCCACCACGATCAACAATAAGCTCAAAAGTAACAAAAGACAATGGAGTTCGGTCTCAAATGAGGTGGAAGAACCGTAGGGGCAATCACCATATGTAAGAACAGACACCGAGGACAAGCACTCCACATAATAATATACGACGTTAATGGACTCAACCCGTTCGACATGGCTCCACACAATGATAATCACTCCACCACATATCAGAGCTTCAAGCCAGATTCGAATTGACACCGCAACCATCCATTCCCACAAGGACTAATGCAACTTCCAACTCCACAACCGAGATTCCCAAAAACCTTGCTCCCTCGCTACGGCATCTTTGAACCGTCACCTTGCCAATCGTTCACGTGAGCACAGAGTCAACATTACTGCCATACAGTTGCATGCCGAGTTCACTACATTCTATGTGACATCATTCACAAAGATCGTACCCAACACACCAACATCACTCCCCAATCCACAACACTCCACAACACACCATCTCTTACC
Source organism: Physcomitrellopsis africana (assembly GCA_036785485.1). Classification (NCBI taxonomy): domain Eukaryota; kingdom Viridiplantae; phylum Streptophyta; class Bryopsida; order Funariales; family Funariaceae; genus Physcomitrellopsis; species Physcomitrellopsis africana. Next base: position 25,694 of record JAWRVF010001284.1, read on the forward strand.
CATTCCTGTCTCAACCTACTACCTTCGCCATACTCCACCTAATTACCACACCACGTCCACCCCTCATTCACACCTCCCCAACCACGTCTTTCCCCGCCATACCCATCCACACAACAACCGCCCTGCCCGCCCCATCCCTCGAACCACTCACCATCACACCTCACCCACTCACCATCACACGCCCAACACAAACGTCTGCGAACTGAGCGCACCAACGGATTGCTCGATTTAAGTTATCACTCAGGTTCAACCCCTGTACAACAACTGCCAAGAAACTGCGCAGATCCCACCCACCTCCCTCTTCTCCCTACCTATCCTCAACTGCGCCTAATGTGGACCCTTCCCACGCTACAGTGCGGTCTTGTCACGTCGGCAAATTCGGTGTCTACACTGTCCAAACATACAACCTACGCTCTACGCTACTGGACTACGGGGCCAATCCATGTACAAGATTAACAGCATCAAATTGGGGACCCATCTACGCTGCGAATGCCAACCGCCGTTCACTATGTACTGCCGCGCCTGAGCTCCTCCCCGTCCAACATCCACTACCCCCCTGCTGCTACTCAACACACCACCCCCACGGTCTCTTATCCATCACCGTGCCCGCCCCCTCTCCTACCTTGCGCACGCCCCCGCGCGCATCCGCCTTCGCACGCTCCAGTCCTCCAGACTCGCGTGTCTCTTATTGGGCTTTGCCATACGAAGAATGAACATAACCGCTGCTCCCAGCTTAACCTACTCCTACACGCTTTTCAATGGATCGTACACGCGCAAACCTAGAAATTCACAGCTGACCTCTTCCAACTTACAATTTACATCCCCCCCCCCCCCCCCCCCCTCGCCTCCACTCCCGCGCCCCCCCTCCCCGCGCCCACCAACTCGCCGTTCCTCCCACTGCACCCCCCCCCGACCACGCCACTCCTTCCATCCCATCCTCTCACGCCGCCCCTCCGCCTTCCTACCACGCCCCTCCGCCTTCCTACCACACCCCTCGCCCTTCCACCTACGAGTCCAGATCTGCCTGCTGCTTCGCTGCATGCGCAGTCCAAAACGCATGTGCACGGGTCACTCGGTCCAGAAGATCCTGAGGAACCGGTTCTCCTCTCCGCTGATGAGGCGCGATGCGAGCGGTGTGCACCAACGTCTTCCACTTATCCTGCTCATCCACCACCCCCATCACAACACATCAATTCACCCATCGCCAATTCACCCCTCACCCACTACCACACCACCCCTTCCCTTGCAACTGCCACCACCATACCATCCTCCTCCACCCCAACCACTCACCTTCAAATCCACGTACGTCCTGTGCTTCGCTTGCTCGAATGCCCGCAACTTCACATCCCGCCACCTGCATCCACGCCAAACTACCAGTCACCATTCCCTCATCGCATCATCCACCTCTACCCTCCTCTTTCCACAACCCCTCCCCCATCCCTCCACAACTACCCCCTCCTTCGTCATTTACCTGCCCGTCCCCAGCTTCTCCACTGCGTGCACCAGAGCCTCCACCTCCTGCACGCTGAAAGGACGCCGCACTCGTCGCTTCCCGTTGTCCAGAGCGCGAGGCATCTTGTTCCGCAGCGGCACCAGTGCCATCCCGCCCACGTTCTCCCCCGCGCTCACACCCGGATGCAAGATGATCGCCCCCGATCCACCCACCACCGAGTCCTGCCCGCAACTCTCTGGCGACGTGCATCCTGAATCCATCTCGTTCCGCCCACGCCTGCTCGCATCCGCCTGTGCGCGTATCGCCGCCAGAGCCCCCGCTGCGGCCACCCGCGTCGGATGAGCCGAGATCGCCATCCGCTCGCTCACGTGCTTGTTGCATCCTTTCACCGACTCCTCCGGGCTTACCACCCCGTTCCGCCTCCCGTCCACGTACCCTTCCTGCTCGCTCGACGCCGACGGCGGCACGTACGATGGATCCGGGTCCACCACCGTCCCGCTCGACTTGCTCGCCCGCCCCTTCATCGCGCACCGAACGCTTCCATCTCCCACTCCCGACACCCCGCCTACTCCGTACACCGGGTACCTGCGCCCACCCACACACGCCTCTTCCTCATCACCCGTCTCTACCCCTCTCACTCTCTCTCGCTCTCTCTGTCTCTCACCGCTGCCACCCACCCCCACCCGTCCCTAACATGCCATGCCCCACAAAAACCTATCACTCCTGCGTACCTCGGCGCCGGCTGATTCGCGGCTCGAGACAGAACCAGCAGAGGATCCTCTCCCGTCCCGCAGCTCGACGTCACCCCGGGGCTCGGCTCCAACATGAACCCCACCGACTCCGCCTTCGCCTCCCGCGAAATGCCGATCTGCGACAGCGTCGCGCCCTCGTCCGGCACCTTCTTCCCTTGCATCAGCACTCGGACTCGAAGCCCACCTCCCAGCAAGTTCATCGCTGCGTCCATCACCGCTCTCTGAACACCACCGCACCACACAACCCCCGTCACTCCACTCGCACCACATCCCACCGTCAATCCGCTCCCACTCCGCAACAACCTCAACCACCATCCTCACCACCATCAAAATGCCAACAATCCCGTCCCTTACCTTCAGGCTCCCCACGCTCGCCGTCTCCGGCAGATCCACCAACAGCTCCGGCACCGTGAACGACTTTATGCTCAACTTCACTGCAACACCACACGCACCCGTTACCTCCCGCTTCCCATCACTCACCCTCCTCACCCCCTTCACACCATTCCAACATCACTCTCACACACCACACCTCCGCCCACGTACCATGTGCCTCCGCTGACTTCTTCGAACCCAATTTCGCCGACCTCGACGTTGGCGACGACGCCACGCTCGCTGCTTTTGCTGCGCAAACGCGCACCCACACACCCCATCAATCTCTCATCCCTATTCCCCCCATCGCTCCAACAACTCCCCCCTCCACAACCACCACGCCTCCCCACCCCGTCCCCAACTCCTTCCCCCTCCTCCTCGCACGCACGTCTCCACCTCCTTCCCGCTCACTATCCCCGCCCACCCCCACCCCCACACCCACACACTACCCCCCACTACCACCACACCCCCCTCGAGCTCAAACAAGGCATACATACCACTGCGTATCTTGGCTGCAGCCGCAGGAGGCTCACCACCTACACACTCGTACTCTAGCTCCATCAAATCACTGCTGCTCAAATGCAAATCTGGACCGGTTTTGGGGCTACCATCCGCAACCTTCCTCCTCTTGTTCGCCGCTCCTCGCGTCGTCCGCTGTCGAGTGTATGCCCCGATCCCGCCCAAGTACGACTTCTTCCCGTATCCACAATCTGCGCCCCACCACGCAACCACGCAGCTGAGTACAGAGCTCCTTAGCTTGCTGGACGCAAGCCTCATAGAAGTCCAGTACCAACCATCAGCACGCCCCCACACAACCTCCCACCATCCACAACTCCCCTCCCTCCCACTCCCCCCGCATCCACGCCACCCATCCTGCCCACCCCCATCAAAGCTCTGCCTCCCCAACAACCATACCCATCACGTCACGCATTGCTCCTACCTTCGCTGCACCCCGAATCCGTCGACTCCATCTCCGCATGCTGCCGTTTCGCCCTCGTCCCGCCCACGTAGTTGCGCTTCGCAACCTTCACGGCCCTCCGCACCTTCAAGCTCCTGCTGTACGATTCTACCTTCGTCGTCATTGTCTCCGGGTGAACGCGCTGCGACGTCCGATACGCGTGCTCCCTCTTGTAAAACTTCCCCTCCACTCTGCTCATCACCCTCCTCACCATCGGCCTCGTGCTCTTGCACTCCGCCACCCCTGGACTTGCCACCGCATACCTCCCGCACGAACCCCCCCTGCCTTTGCTCTTCCCCGACACCACCACGTTCCTCTCCTCCACCCCCATACTCCCCGCATCGTCATCCTCCATCCCTCCCTCGCCTCCCTCCATCACCTCCGCCGACTCCCCGTACTCTTCGCTCTCCGACATCTTGCACTGCATGTGCATCTCCGGAACCGACGCCGCCGACCTCTTCCACCCCTCGCAACCACCTCCGTGCATCGGACCGCGCACCCCCTCTGCCTCCATCGACTTCGAGCACACCAGCTGCTCCTCACTCACCACCGCTTGCAACTTTGATGACGCCTGCTTCACGCCCACGCCCGCTTCCACCACCACCATCTCTTCTCCCACCACCTCTACCGCTGCGTGCGTCTTTTCCTCCGCTGCTGTGTCGCACGCCACCCCCTCACTTGTCGCAGCTCCGCCAACCTCCTCCACGGAATACCGTTCCACCTCTCTGCTTCCGCCATACGTTCCCCAAACTTGCACCATCTCCTTCACGTCGCAACACGGCGACCCCACTTCGCCTCCAGCCTGCGTACTCGACATGTCACTATCACACACCGGCGCCATGACCTGCAATGCTCCGCCAACTTCACCATCAGCATTCCGCACCCACTGTACACCGCTCGCCTCAAAACACGCATGTACCGCACCCGACACCCACCACCCACACCCCACACCCCACACCCCATCCTCAACCAATTCACACTTACCACGCCTTCCATCGCCGACCCCTTCGTATGTACAACCGCTCCGCTGCCCTCGTCCACCACCACATCCTTCACAAACGTCCCCCGATCCTCTTCCTGTGCTGGACTCCGCGCCCCACAGCTCGCGCTTTCACCATCGTTGCTGCCCTCAACAGACACCTCGTCCACCGAGCTCACATGCGTCACGCCCCCTGCATACGCATTCCCGCTTCCACACGACTGCGGTTTGTCCACGGACGTGAAGTCTTTCACGCTGTCCAGCCCTGATATCTGAGAATCCATCCCAGACTGCGACTTGCCCCTCGCGCCTTCGCCATCACCCTGCTTCGCCGCGTTCGGATCGTCGCTTCTCGCATCTTGCAGTATCTGCCCTGCCACCGTCGCCAGCAGTTCGAACACTCCGGTGCGAGCCAAGTTCACGCCGTGCCCCTTCGCGGCATCGCCTGCTCGCCCCTGCACCTTAGTCACACGTGCATCACGTTAGAGGAATGAGAAACCATTCGCCAGATGCATGCAAGGAAATCCCAGCTCCTGCGACGCAGTTACGCTGCAATCGCCGAGGCATCTACATACTGATGCTGCACTCATTGCATTCATGCCAGGGCAGACATCGTACCCGCTGCGATCGCAGACCACGCGGAAGCGCAGGGCCATCGTATCCGGGAAAACCGCCACCAACTCTTCTAATTCGAGCCTCCATCTTAGCTCACTTTGCTCTTATTGAGAAGCCATTTGAGCAACTTTTTGAGATTTTTGAGGTTGTTGTAAAGTATTATTCGTGTCTCGAGTTGAGAATCCTGCAAATCAATGTAGAGTTAACAATGGAGCAATGAGTCCGATATGTTAGTGGTAATTTTGGTTGTGGTGTTTCTAGAAGAGAAATTCTGAAATTCACTTGCGTACGCATTGACGAAGGTTCGGATCAGACCGTACTGTCTGATGTAGTGAGTGAGAATATTTCACCTACCAGGATCACCGAGGTACACTTTAGTTACGAATTGCGACATTCACGAACGGCAATTTGTTGTTAGATTCTATCTTAACTTTTAACAAGATCAGCATGGCGGTTTAGAAAATCTTTTGACAATGAAAACTACTGTAAATACGGTCAACATGAGTCAGCTTTAAAAAGTGAGAGACTGTTTTAATCTTAGCTCTAACAGTGGCAGATAGGTTTGTGTGCCTCTTTCTGGAATCAGATCGAACTTTGTCTCATAGATAGTATTGACAACGACTTAGGCTATACTAATGTGATTATATTATTCTCGCCTCAAATGTTCCAGCAGCAGAAATCGTGCTTATGCATTTCATCCGGTACCAACCAGTATTTAATTGGGGTTCGACCGACGGCACACACATACGTCAGGTAAATTTGCAGTGTGACCATGACAAGTCATATGCTCAAACCTGGATAACGTCCCTAATGGTGTCACCGACACAGAAATATTATAGAAGTTCCATCGAGAAGCTGATTGTTTTGCACCAGAATGACATGGAGTCTTACGGTCATCAGACAGGAGATTTAAAGAGTTGTCCTCCATGTTGGATTACCGCAACGTGCTTTTTATAGAGTACAACGAAATGCTGCAAACGTCCATGACCGGGAAGCCGAGGCTGAATCCTCGATCATCTCTGTGTAAGGTATCATAGACATATCGATTATGCAATTGACGACATGATCTTGTAAAATTACACTCATGCTAACTCACAACCGTGCTAAAACGCCAGACAGTTCGTTACAAACTCCGTTAACGTTTATTTACAAAACTGGCCCTCTTACTAATCAATAATCCCGCTATCAAGAAAAACACCTCGTTGCTAAGACGATGTGCAAGTCACGGGAAAGATTAACAGAATATCAAGTACTCGGAGTAACAGTGTGAACTAGAACGTATAATATCCATGCTAAGTGGACAGAACGCAAGGACATTTCTGCACTCATTACTCCAAGATAAACGACCCGTCCCTTCCACCAATCAAAGAATCGAAATATGCACTCGTCTCAACGAAGGGTGAAAAACCACGGAAGGTGATGAAACCGAAGTAATACTAAGAAGATCCGGAACAATTTGACTGAGAGCCCTTGTAAAGACGATTTGCAAGATTGCCCCCTCTTCAAAATAAAACCCTCACGCTCTGCCAGAGCCTAACAACCGACTTGAACATGCATTGCTAGGGGACAGCGCACAGACTAGCAGGTACTTGGACAATCTCTACGATTTGAAACAGCCGAAAACCAAAACTGAAACTGAACAGAAATACTACTAATAAATAGACAAACAGAGCAGGGATTCTCTGTTTCGTAACAATAGGGTAGCGAGAAACATACACGGCATAAGAACCACTCGAACCACGAAAAGTAAATGGGTGTGTCATGCAAGACCAAAAATTTTCAAGGCAAAGACGTGCGCTGTAAACTGCGATAGAAAGAAAGGACAGGGAAAGAAGAATACGAAGGGGGGAAATAAACAAAACAAAACAAAACAAAACAAAACAAAACAAAAAAAAAAAAAAAAAAAAAAAAAAAAAACTGATTAAACCTCTTAAACTATCTACGAAGAACAATTCTTAACCCTGCTCTCATAACTTATCGTCTTAACGAATGACTAGCCGCGATCTACAACTTCGACCGTAAGTTGGCTCTTAATATCCTAGCTCCCACGTCGCGAAAAAGTAAACAGCTAACACAACAAACAAATACACGACAAAAACTATCATCGTTGCGTCAAAACACACCTTGAACTCCCCGCTCCATAATCAACATCTGAGGACCCGTTAACACAACGTACATGAACGCGTCCGAAATCCAGGGGCGTAGAAAAGACACCGACTGATAGTCACGAGACGAAGTCTAACGCATATAAAATAACTTCCTTGAAAATAAAATAAAACATAAAAATACAAAAAAGATCCGGCATCTACTGATCAGTAGACTGCATTACAAGCAGGATCCTACAGCAACATGCGACGCCCGCCCAGGAACATAACAAACAAAATCGTGCCAAGCCTAAACGATACCTCCGGTATCATAACGAAATAATCAGAATAAGCTACATAAAGTACACACCGAAAAGCAGTAAATCTCTAAAACCTCTATTTCCGCATAACTACTCCGTCATAATTTCTTTCAAACAATTTAAAGAAACCACTGCCAAGAACTGTTGTTCCTAACGATCACCACTCAATCACGCCCCTAATCCCTCAACCTTCAACTTCACAGCCACCCTCCTCTCCCAACCCAAACCCAATCCAACTACTTCTCCACCATCACTTCTTCTCCACTCCTCGCTTCCAACTCAAACGCCTACCACCCACTCCACTCCTCCCACACAATCAATCTCTCTGCACCACTCCCCGAATGCAACAACCTCTTCTCGTCCCGCAACCACAACAACAATTCATCCCTCATCTTTCCACTCAACTGCCCCACGCTCCACTCCTTCCATGTCCACCACCCCCCGCTACTCCCAACAATCTCCCCACCATAAACCCGATCTTAATCCTCCCTCTCGCACGCTCCTCGCACCTACCTCACACTCCCTCCCAACATCCTCTTCACCCCTACCTTCGCCACAACTCTTCGCTCTCCACCATCACAATTACCCCTCCCTCCACCCCCGCCTCTCACAACCAACTCACCCATACTCAATCCCACAAATCTGTCCTCCCTTCCACCCGCTCCCGCCCTCCCACCATCGCCTTCCCTCCCGCGCCAAATCACATCAAAAACCCCGTCAACACCGCCACCCCACCCAATTCCCAAACCCCGTCCCAGAGTCGAGTCCACACCTTGAACACGCCACCGATTGCACGATGCACGGCCAACCCAGGGACGCAAATGCCCCGATCGGAGCCGCAGACCACCGCGACTTGGTAGACCAACCCGCGCGCAACCAACACCTCTCCGGCGCCAACGAATTGGAGAAGCAACGCCCAGAGGTTCAGGAGGAGAATGGAGAAAGTGACGCCCAGTCACAAACACACAAACACACACACACACACACACACGCACAGCGCGCAAGTCATGCGACGAGAGAGGGAGCGAAGAAGCAGAAAACGTGTCCGTCAGGAGAGACGACGAAACCAACATCCCTTCCCCAAGTACCACGACGTCGCCCTGGCCACCCGGTCACCCCGCGTCCCCATCTGCGCGGCCGGCAGCCATACCCGGTCCATACCCTGGGATGGAGGGAGGGGCAGCGCGGGTCGTGGGCGGGGTTTGGGTGCGAGGGGAGTGGGTGGCTGTGGAGTGGTGGGGTGCCCAGTAAGGCGAGCTCGCATGGAATGAAAGCGCAGTTCGGGCAGGACGACGAGTCGCTGCCCGCCGGGCAGCTGACCGGACCCTTCCCCACCCTTCGACCACCAACCATGTGCTTCACCTCAGCTCCGCGCCCGTTTTCACCACAGCTGCTCTTGCGCAGTCTGCGGGATCTCACGAGGTGAATAATAGAAAGCGCATGACGTTGGTGAAATCAAGAATTGCTGAAAAGCGGCGAAGTGGTGCACAGCAATTTGCGTGTCGTGTGGAGTGTGTTTCCTTGTTGGAGTGTGTGCCCTTGACTCCTTCTTCTTTTTTTTTCTGTTTCTCTTTCTTGATCTTTGCCGGTACGGTACTGTTTTTTCATTTTCATTTGATGAGCCTTATTCCTCTCTGGGGTTTCAGTAGGGTTTTACTATCCCCGACGAAACTCGAAGTGGATTGGAATTTTTTTCTGTTCTGGTTTCTTTTTCATTACCATTTTCTTTATTTTTTTAACTTTGATTCTGGTACCCTTGGACACTTAAAGATTTACTCTTGTATAGCAAGGTTCTCACAATTCAGCCCATTATTATGGATGCTTTTGATTGCCATGAGTCTTTTATGAATGCTTTCATAAAAACCAATGCGACGCAAGTTTTCATAGGGTTGCAATGAAATCATGTGGTGCTGTGTAAAATAGATGAAACAAATAACGGATGAGTCATAAATTTCATTATTACGTAACATATATTTGATATAACTAATGCATGGATTTAGAGCGCAGCTTTAAAAAACACGAAATCCATTTATATTTGCAAATGACGGATGGATGATTATGTTCAGACCGTCAATTGGCAAATCGCCCCAACATCCAGTAAAGGAACAGAATGTCCGAAGGAAGCCCACGGGAACATTTCATGCTGTGTCGTAATGCTTGAAAAGGTCGCTAATCATTGTGTGTAGACACCTGGAGTGAGGAGGTTGCCATGAAGAACATGCCCTTCAGATTCGCCTTCCAAGTGAGCAATGAAGCCGAACCCCGACTTCATAGATGCCCCGAATACTAGACTCCGTCGTGAACTTCACGAAAGCGGAGAACAGATTGACTGGGCATCTCCATTTGGGGGGGTCACCCATCGCCCGCGCCCGGTTCCCCTTCAGCATTCTAAGCACCTCATCCATATCCCGATTCACATGCCGTCCTATGCGCTGACAATCGGGAACTTCTTTGACATTAGCAATAGGTAAAGCCCCGATTAACTAAATTACCGCTAACGATGGTTATCTCTGAGGTCAAAAATGGGAATGAATATAAGAATGAACCATCTGTGTTCCTTCATAACAAGTCTTGTCCACATTTTACTGATAGGCCAATTTCACTGGTAAGGAATTTCAGGAATCTTTGAGGGAGTAACAACAATCCTATTATATTTAGTGGCTTGTGATTGATGCATGTTATGTATGTAAGTACAGACACATGTGTATGTAACAGGAACATCACCCAATCTTATTGTAATGATCCTGTTTCATATCATGTTTTTTATATTATTGTTGTGATAAAAACAATAATAATAATAATAATAATAATACATTGTTTTACAATCAGGTTGGAAATTTGAGAATATTTTTAACGTCTAGAGTAATTACCTTGTCTTGGTCTGAAAACAAAAAACTTCATTTGTCTTTGCGATTGAAAATTGATATAAAACGTACAAAATTGCCATAATAAAAATACTTAATAAGAAAAACGAAAAAAGTTAGTTTTTTTTTTTTTTTTTTTTTTTTTTTTATGTTCTTTCAGCTATATGCATTTGTATATATTGTGAATGATACCTCCCATGTAATAAATTGATTGAATAAAGGAGGCATCTTTTGACACTCCAAGTTTTGTTTACCAGAGCCTACGTGAAAGAAGTTGATTCAAGTTTTAAATAGAAAATAACCTTAAATAACAATAAGTACTTATTATATTCAGTGAGCTGTATATACCAGATCAATGATGCAGTAATCATTCACATTTGAAACACAATTGTAGATTTTATTCTGTAATGGTCAATCATCATGTTTACTATGTTGAGATTTGAACTAACAAGAGCAGGAGCTAAAAGTGTGACTATTAGCATCATGTGTGATGCAAGATGAACAAAGCTCATGGCACTCACTATGTGTTTCCAAATTAATCCAAAGAGTTTTCCAAACCCAACTATGATACTTTGATAATCCTTAATATTTTAGCATTATTTAACTTTCAAGCACTATCTAAAAGCCTAAAATGCTTTATAGCATGTATTTTTATCACAAATTTTGTTTCTAAAAGAAAACTTATGCACATCAAATTGGTCACATTCATGTATTTAATTACCTTGTTTGTGATTTCAAAGGCTTGTGGAGCCCAATTTACACACTTTGGCATGGCATTCTGGATTAGCATAGAATATATCTTCAACAAATTATTCTCTATCTTTTTGACATGTTAGAAATGATTATAATGCTTAAAACACAATGGCACCTCATAAATAGTATTTGCAACATTATACAGTATTATTGAATTTTTTCTATTTTTATATTTTTCTTCTTTTCTGTTTTTTTAAATGTTCTAAAAATTTGTACTTGAGATTTCAAATTTAAATCTAGTTTAACTTTTGCTATGCAGTACCAAACTAATTTTTAAGTTTTACACCATACTAGCACTTCAAAATTATTGTAATGTAATTCAATTAACCTAATAATTTCTACATTTACACAGTAACCCATTTAAAACAGAACAAAAATTCATAAAATTGTGGGGAAATTGTAGTCTTGTGCTCTAAATCAAGACACTGTTATTAATATTATTATTATTGTTATCGTTGTTATTTGAAGTTTGAAGTTTGAAGTTTGATATGGTTTGGGAGCACTTCAAAGTAGAATGGAATTTATCCCTCAATGTACAGAAGGATAAATGCCATTCTACTCCAAAATATGGCTTCTGTTGCAGAAAGAAATACTGCATAAGTTTCACAATAATAGATTGAATACACATATATGTATATATGTGTGAATATATATATATATATATATATATATATTTAAATACTCCAATATTTTAAATTTATTATGATTGAAATTTCTAGAAAAAATAAAAATAGATAAAAACCAATGTTTACTATTAATGGGACACATCAGATTTTTACACTTGGATCAACCAATACAATCAAGCAAGATTTAATTAACTACTTATTAAAAAAAACAAGTAAATAAGGAGGTGAAAAGGCCATGCTTGTAATTAACACTCTTAAAGTTGAACAAAGTCTAATTTATCACAGAAACACAGAAGTTTTCCAATAGAATTCATCAGTTTTTTACATGTGTAAAACTACAATATGTATAAATTACCTAGTCAATGTGGACTTGAGGGAGCAAACTGACACATGATAATGATGGTAATAGTAACAATATGTACACTAGGCCATAGTGAGGATTAGTATTGTGACACTTCTGAAGTGGATGATTAAAATTCTTATTCTCTTACAATGAAAAGTTATAATTTTGTACTCTGTTTAAAAGCATTAACAAACTTTATGCTTATTTTTTGATGAAGTAATTCAATTTATTTTTAAAAAAAGAAGGTACTTATCAAACACACATTTTGTTTACATTTTTATTTTTTATTTTTTAACAGATAAATTAAATTGGGTTTACTTGGTGTATTTTAATTAAAACACGGATATTCTCAACAGTTCATACTTCCAATTTCATGTATAACATTGAAAGAAAAAAGAAAAAAGTTTCACTACTCAATATTAACTGTTGTGATTAATGAAAGCAAAATTGATAGCAAGAATAACTGTGGTAAGTTACGATTCAATCTTTCAGAATTCTTTCAAACAGAACGCATCAGTCCATTAAATTTATTCTTCATCCTTGACAATCCTGTCATATCTGGGTCAAATGTCTTGTAAACGAATTATATTATTCACACATTCTGGATGCTAATTGAATTGGGAACTTATGGGTACAAGCTCCCAAACGTGGAACGCTGTCCAACCACGGCTACAGGGGAGCCTTTCGAGACCCTCCCCCCAAATCAGCGAGGTATAGGCGTGTGGAATACACCACCCGCCACACAAGATACATGCAGCCACGGTCTAACAGGAAAGTCCTGTCCCTCTGAAAGCGAGCCTCTTTCCCTCTTCTGACAACCCCTTTTCTGCGGGCGCCTCTTCAGGCCCAGGGCCAGTCGTGGGAACGATCCTCCTGTCACCACTCGACCATTGAGGACGCGGCACGTGGAACCGCGTAGCAAGAAGGTCAGACGTCGCCGTGGTGGAGTCACCCCTGGAAGCGTGACCTGACTTTGGAACGCAAGGAGAGGGGGGGGAGGAAGGGAGAGTAACAACTGGAAGAAAGGTCCCAATGGGGTTCATTCCTCCCAAGGCCAGAAAGAAAAGGGAGATAAAAGGTTTCAAAAAGATAAAGAAAGTTGAACATGTACATTACTCTTGCTGTGTGTGTGTGTGTGTGTGTGTGAGAATGGAGCTAGGCATCATATTGTGGGAACAGACCTTATCCCTTCTCCGTTGGGAACTAAGGGACCACACTTGGGTGGGTGGGAACAGCTTTTGTGGATTAGCCTATGATTGTGCTGACAGAGAGAAGGCTCCTGAGGACCACAACTTCACAGACGGAAAAGCAAGAAGGCCAAGCCAACCAAGGCAAGATTGGACACAAACAATGAAGCCAAGCATAACATTAAATGATAGGATTCCCACAATGTGGGAAGATAAAAGAGCCATGAGCAGCTCTTAAAAGAAAGAAAGAAGCTATTATAAATTCCAGAGGCATCCTCCCCCCAAACCCCCCAAGTGTGGGGGAGAGGAGAGGAAGACTGTTCTGCACCCTGAGCCCCAACCAAGGCTTCCCGTCACTAAAGCATGGACTCTAGTTTGACTGCTTTTTATTAAATGCAAAAAATTCAAACTTGTGTTTTTCCCAATTCTAGCCGTTTCTTGTGGCAAATTGCAGGCTTTCATTACCCATACAAAGGTGCATGCTTTAAAATGTAAAATTTTGAAAATATATATATATATATATATACATACATACATCCCCAACTTTGTGAATATAGTTATAATAAAACAATAGATTTTAGTACAAACCTTCAAAGTTATAGATTTAAAACACCAAGTTTAAATTGTTGGCTTTAAAGACACATGGGAGGTAACTTTAATTCAAATAACCAAAAAACGAGACTACTTTATTTCATACATATATATATATACACACACATACATATACATAGCTTGGTATGAAAGTATTGGGACCAGCTTTGTGGACATACTAACAAGTGTCTTAGTAGAATATAAATAATAATTCTAGAAGTGGTTCATTATCTGTTAATTTTTCATGAAAATCCAACAATCTTCACACATAAAATTTGCCACAAAATTTCAATTACTCTTTAAAAAAATCCTATTCGTATTATAAATCCAGCAGTTTTAAAATACTTTCATTTCACAAGAAGTGATATCTTACAAGATATACATTTTTTTTCTCATGATTAATTCCTGTTGAAAGGTTTTCACAAAACATGCAATGGACATACCGAAATGAGTTTATTTTGTATTTTTGTATTTTTTACTTTTTTACTTTTACTTTTACTTATACTTTTTGGTTTGTTTTGAGGTTAGAGTATATTTTTTAATGAAGCGATCATTAGGCGGTGATTCGGTTGGGTGTGAAGTTTGTGGTTCACGTCGAAATAGGCTTGTGATCACATAATCCTATTGGTGGCCCTAATCCCAGAATTTACTTTTGTCCTCCAATCTGTGATCCGCACTGACTCATCTTCATGGCAGCCAATTACCATATCCGTATCCGCCACGTGTGCCATGAGGCCCACCTTCACGGCATCTACAAAACATTACACGAATTATGTAGTGAGGTCGTTTCCATGCGTGGGCGTTGCAAACCTGCCACGTGGTTTCTGTGTTCCTGATAGCAACGCCACATCCGGATCTACACGTGGCAATCAAAGGTTCGTTGCTGAGATACAGTAAAATTTAACCCCACGGGTGAAGGGAAGGAACGGAGCTTGGTTGGTGTCCCTTTAACGCCGCTCCGATCCATTTCAATTGTTTCCCATTAAGGATACCTTCTACATCACATGTTCCCCAAAATTCTTGTGTGCCCACTTCAGTTGGGAGATGGTGAAGTATGTGACGCAGTGTAGCCACAATCAATCATCAAGAACAAGAAAGGAAGCCGGTTTTTTCATGTTTCATGGTTTGAATCCCCATAATTCTGCAAGCTTGATTCCTGTGCAGAATCTGGCCAAGTTTTCCTACCATCAGCTAGCATATTCTTCCTCTTGCGAGCGGCGTTCGTGCACGGTAAACAGGAATCCAATGGCAATAAGCGGTGCTTGAAAACAACTACTACAGGTTCATCCAGAAAACCAGAGAGCCTGAGGTAGTGCACAACTCTCCAGTGGAATGTGACTGACACTGACACACATCTTTCTCACGCCGGAAGCAACGTCTGCAAGGTTTCAAGTACAGAAGAAGAAGGAGAAGAGGAAGAAGAAGCTGGCGCAGGGGACTTTTGTGGATGGACTGATGCGGGTAACGAAGGGGGAAAAATGATTTACCCAAAATGGCACACAAACATAAATGGGATGTAAATTATCCTTCACAATGATTCGCTCATGTGCGTTTGTTTCTACAGAGCCGAGGTATTGTCCGTGTGGGCGAAAGGAAAAGATCGGGAATTCTGCACTTTGGGGCACATGGTGGACGATTGAACTTGGGGGTTTGATTGATTATGCACCAAAAGATGATGTACATGTGATGGAGTTTTGAGAGGAATTTGATATCGCTCAGCTACACTTTCCAACTTCTTCCACCAATGTTCATGTACAACGAGGTCACGATGACAACATCCTGCATGTGAGCACGTGGGGGGGCTCCTCTTTCATCCCTTCTTCTACGCCGTGCCGTGTTGTGTACTTCCCTCGTCCTGCCATCTTCTTCGGACGTTCTCACGCTCACATCCACACTACCAGCAGAAATTTGCGTGACTACACTAAAGCACATAATTCAGTAGGAATATAGCGCATTCCAAACCCCGCTAGTGGAGACGAAGTGAGATGCTTGTGACCAAAGTCTTCCTGGTCGTGCACTGGCGGATGATCAATGATTGGATCAGCCATTCCCCGAGGCTTCTGTAACTTCCACTGGTGGCCTGCGTAGCGTTTGCGTTGCGTGTGATTGATTGTCATTGGTCGCAAATCACTGGTGCTCCTACGAAAAGTGTTGCCTGGAAGTCCCAGAGAGACCCACTATTTAATAAATGAATTCAAGAGGGGAATTCAGAGTGGCGGAGAATTAGAAATTAAAAGATGAAAAGATGAGAAGAAGTGGCTGTGTGCTTAAATTCGAGAGGCTGACTCTCTGACCAGTCAAATTTAAAAGAAAAAAAGAAAAAAAAGTTTCTGAATTATGACGCCGACCATGTTTTTCATTTATGTCTCACATATTTACATATATACATATATGTAGAGCGGTGCTGTCGGGCTTCTCATGGACCTTTTCTCTTTCTAAACTACGTCGTTGTGGCTCTGCGGGCCCGGACCCACCTGATCTGTTGGTCCTATTTTCACTCCACGAGCAAGTTTCAGATTCAGTTGCACATCTGCCGAACCCAGCGCAATCCATCCCCCCTTCGCCAGCCACTGTCTTCCACAATCCATATTTAGTAGCCACTCCCACAGGGCGGTTCTGACGAATACCTGGGGAGAAATCTCACCCGAGATTCCAATTCGCTCTTCTCTGTGCTCCGTGGTAAATTTGGAGATCACTCTCAACTCGTAACGACATATTACCTGAGTTGTATATTGGGTAATCGTTAGAAGGATATGACGCACGAATCAGGGGGAGGATAATTCCTATGGAACAGTCCACGAAAGCAACGTCAGAAGGTTGGGGGGAAACTCTGAGAGCAAAGTTCTGTAATTCATAGTGACTCAAATCCCACACATCGGAAGTCACAGCGAGGTCAACAGGTCGCAACACACAAGTTGCAGTGACACTCGTTTTACTGGAGGGACGTTATTCCACTTAATCTGCCCGCCTTCACGTAAATGTCCAGTTTCGAAGGGAATCCGCTAGCACTGCGTGGTAACGGAGATGGCGCAGGCAATGCACTGGCAGGATGCGGCAGCTACACAGTTGCACAAAGATTGCGAGGACAGGAGAGGGAGGTGCAATCTTCCTTTGAAGCGTTCCGTTGCACAAAACGGAGATGTGTTCGGCAAGGAAGGCTCTGAGGGTGATGTCCTGCACAAGTCTAGGCGGCGTTGCGGCAGTGACAGTGGGGGAATCCCGTGGTGTCCCTTGCAAGAAAGATGGGATCATTCCAGTGCGACTTCGGGCGCTGCTGCTGTGACCGCAACCCAACACCCTTCGAGGCCAAGCAATCCAAAGCGCCGCGGAACCCTTACACACCTCCATGGCTTGCTTTCATGCTTGCCATTTGAATGTGGCTAGAACCACATCACATTTGCCTTTGCAGTTTAACAATTAGAATGTGTAAGTAACTGCATATTTCTTTAATGTATGTATGTATGTATGTATACATAATAACATCATTGTATTTAGACTTTGTATTTTTAATCAACTCGTTAAAAAATCCATTACATTATAAAAATATTGAATGTTGAATGTTAAGTTAGTAACATGCATGATCTTCAAATGTATTTCATTTAATAAATAAATTCTAAGTCTTTGATTTTATACCTTAACTCTGCATGTTCTTACTAAAATATTCTCATGGTTTATACTTTTATTCTTCAACAAATGCAATAACAATAATAACATTTATGATGATACTACTGCTGATTAATTTTTTATGGTGTCATACATATATGTATTAAATATTGATGGAAAAAAAACTTTCAAACTACTTTCAATAACTAAATGTGATATTTTAGAACAAGAAAAAGGCCATAGAGGATCATGATCTAGTTTAACAAATGTTTGGGTTTCATTGTAGAGAATTCGTCTAATAATATAAGTTGTAACTTGTAATTAAACAAAGACTAGTGTGAATAGAAACATTGTTTGAAAATTTTGATTTTTAAAATTTATATGTTGAAAGGCATTAACACCATTAAAAATGACCAGTCAAAGTTAAAGTGTAAATGTCAATTAAAGAGTCTAAAGCATGAATGAAGGTTCATTCTTTGCATTAAGCAAACCAGTAGATGCATTGTGAGAAACAAATGAATCATATGTCATATTATAATCTTCTATATTTTTAGTGTAAATTTGGATTTACAGAAATACAATCTTACTGTTCTTGATACAATGAGTTAAAATTTAATATAAAGAGAAATCATTTGTGCATATTCACATAAAAGTTTTACAAGATGGTTTTTGCAAGAACTGTAGTATTTCGATTATTATTTTAGAATATAAATTATATAAATATTTGAAAATTAAAACTATATATATTTTATTCCTGTGGATGCACAACAGTAAGTGAAGAACGATCGAAATGAGCAGATGTTTGTAGAATGCTGATCAGGATCTGGTGGGTCAGGCTGGGGAAGGAGATCCCATGGCCGTGGAAGTGGCACTCTGACAAATGAAGGGTTGGGAACATGCATGTTCCCCAAGAGAAATAGAGAGCACATGTGTGTGAGTGTGTGAGTGTGTGTCTGTCATTGAATGAAGTGTGTGTTGGAGAACCCAAGGATTCCTTTGTGCAAAGGACATACCACTTTACGAGGGGAACTCATTGGGTGGACAGGTAGGAACACGTTCTATACGTGGGAACAATCTGGTGGGAACAAGGAAGAAGCACCAAGCATCCAAGGCAGCAATGCGAGAGCAGGTCTTTACCTCTTTCTTCTACTACTTTTTTTTTTTTTTTTTTTTTTTTTTGTTTTGTTTTGTTTTATTTGTTTATTGGCAGAGTTTGCTGGTACCCAATCACGTGGTTTGTTGGGCAACTGCCAAGTCCAGGTTCCTATGAAGCAAAACAACGGATGTTGATTCTAATTTACGTTGGCAAGATTTAACATAAGCAAGCTTGAACCAAAAGAGAAAAGCACATAACTATTTATTCCTTTGTATATATATATATATATATATATAAATATATGTGAGTATCACCACATATTGAATCACTTGGGTTGGTTTGTCTCACCTACACAAACCACAACAGACTGGGTGATGTTGCAACCCAACAAAACCCTTAGCTTAATGAGCTAATTCTGTGTTTAACCCACATCTGAGTGTTTCTGCATTTATCTTCTGAAATACACTTCAAAGCTTAACCTTTCTTGTGCTGAGGAAAAATTAGGAACTACACCATGAACCTGTGTAGAATGCTGATGTGTGCTCCAAAATTATTATCATTTTTGCTTGCTTCGTATGTTGAGGTTGAGAAGGATTTACTCATCTCCTCTAACACTATTATTGCTTTCCATCCATCTGTTCACCTTGTACGAGTGTGATCGACAAAGTAAAGCTCCTTGTGTGTGTTTCTACAGTTCGTTTTACTCTTGTAGCATTTTATGATTCAAGCTACCGATTCGTATCAGGAAAGAGCAACAATTGCTCCGTGCACAAATGCCTTGTGACTTCAGCGACTCTGACAACTCCCTGCAGCTTCACAGCCAAGCAGCTGAGTGTCTCATGGATTGCTTGTTTGCAGCACTCAGCAAGACAGATCCTTGTTCATTCTATCACTTGTTTTGTGGCTGATCGAAACGTCGTCACGATTTCGCTGAGGAAGGCGACGCAATCATTTGAAGAGGCAAGCATGGACTTGATGCTTCGTTTGCCGGCTGTCACTCAGATCCAACTACGCGAAGGCGAAACAAACAACACTTGAAGCTTCTCCGAATCACTTCGGCGACAATCTCTCGAAGATGGATGTTCAAATTTCATGCATCACTCCTGTCTCATTGCACCTGAGAAGAACGATACTTCACCAGGTAACACCAGGTTAACAGAAACCTTGATTGTAGTCACCTGTGCTCTTCAGGGATTTCTATCAATCTGCGATATAAGAATTAATGCAGGTGGAGTAAACGACTGTGTACCTTTCTATGGAGGTTTGTTTCTCGAGGAGACAGTTGGCGAAGCCCCAGCGAACCACATGATTGGGCAGCCAACTCTCCTCCTATTATTGAAGCCTAGATGGGTTGTGCCGAGTATTCTGACTTGGCAACCGCATCATCAAAGTGCATGATTTCTGATGTTGACCAGGGCGTGCGCAACGAGGGCGGGCTGTGAAACTCAGTGAGCCCTAGCATGTGAAGCGAGTGTTGAGATCATGCGTGAAACATAATTTTTTTCTGTGCACAGGAGTGGAAAATGCCATGAAAACTCTCATGCTTGCAAGAATGTCGTGAGGGAGGGGTTTCTCGTACATGTTTGTATGCACAAGGCTGATCTTGCCAGCAGCGATGGCGACAGTAATGTTACTGTGGCCAGCCCACAAGCTCAGAGTCTTCACATCCACAGCTTATTTGACTGATCACACATAGTTTGCCTCTCAGATGTTTGACTGGCTGGTCTGTCGTGATCGCATCAACAGTGCGTGACTTCGTTTAAATCTGCAGCTTTACTTGATCAAACGTGGTTTGCAAAGACTTGATGGGCCTCCAAATTGCACCAGCTACAGTAGGGCCTCTTTGATTGAAAAAAACACGGTCCTTTCAAACTTGGCAGGCTTACCTGGACGAGAGTTTAAAATTCACATTGAGACTTCTGTCGCATAATTGAAGATTAGAAGGCTGAGATCATTCAGAAATCATTGGGGATGTTGTCAAAGAAGGGTACACAGAAGTTTTTTGAGTTTTAAACGTTACCACCTCCTCTACTTGCTCAATCCATCACCTTTGCCCTTATCCTATGCTCATGTCCTTTAATGAACACTTTCCGTGCTGTACAAAACTAAAGAGATGGGAGCGAAAGGTTGTATTATGAGCAAAGTTACTACCAACCTTATTGAATTTAGCACATTTTTGACTTTTACAAACAGGGGCCTTGTAATTTGAAACCCCCGTTCACTGGAATTTTGCAACAGAATTAGAATGGATCATTTGGTCTATGAAGTAACCGCTGAATGTAATGGATACAATGTCATCCTCGAACTTTGATTTGCTTTGATCCTCTCCATGCTAAGTTCACCCAAAATCCATGGCAATCAATTTTCTTGGAGCCGTTACTCGAAATTGTCTAGATTTTGGGCGAGAAATATCCTATACCAATGAAAAAAATTTGCAATTGCAACTATGTTTGAAATACGCAAAATATAGCAATCAATGAGCAGTATAGGTTATCGTGGTTCGGAAATCCTTTCAGAAAACATGAAGTTGGATCGTATACTGAGAATTTTACTGGAAGTATGTACTGTCATGTGACACCATCATCAAGTCATCGGTACTCAAGATTTTCACCACACCGTCTCTCGCCTGAAGACCCAGATTGACTTTCGTTTCTCTTTACGAGAATCTCGTTTTCTATGGCAGCCTCAAGACTCACAGGCTCTTTCCGACTTTCTCCCGGTCTTTAAGCGCTGCCTTCTTCGACTTTTGCAGGTGAAATTCCGCTTCTCAGCTTTTTCTTGAATTTTTAAAAGTATTTGTCGTGGGTGTGTGCATTTACCCCGAAGGTAATCAATCAAACCAAAGTTCGGCATGAAGTTCACTAAGGGTGAGATTACTGAGACAGTCATGAATTCATCGATGCGGGCGTTCTTCGCGAGTTCAGTTCCGAATGACTATCCATTCTGTCTGGATTGGTACTGGATCGTGCGCTTCCGACGTAAGACGGTGCCAGACGTTAGCCAGCGAGCACGTCTTTAAGGACATCCCTGCATGCAACTGGGATGAGTTTACTCTTGCCTAGGCCCCCCTAGGACTAAAAGAGATCGATCGTCGATCGAACATGTGGAATTGCAGAACCGTGTTGGCGGAGTGGGAACAAGAGCAGATCAGGTGGGGCCGGCTTGCAACACGACGTAGACAATGCTGTGGCTATGGCGCTGGCCGAGATTGGTCAGTGCAGTTCCATTCACATAGCTTCATACTATTTCTTTCCTCCATATGTATATATATGTGTGTGTATCTATCCGTGTATATATATATATATATATATATATATAGATACTCAAATTATTTTTATACATTAGATTTCTCTAGCTTGTTCAATTGAAGTTACTCTGCTCATGATTTACCTAAAGTTTGGACCTGGTCATTCCCGCCCCGGCTCCCCGCTCCCCCGCCAGAAAGATTCCGTCGGATCCAGCAATGATGAATTTGAAAGAAGCGATGAGTCCGAGGCTCACACCCAAGGTAGGGGAAGGAAGGGAGGGAAGCTTAAGGCGGAAGATACTTAAAACTACGGCACGAGGGTAGGTTTTTTCCAATGATTGTCTTCCACCACAAGGAACCCACCCACCTTGCTCTCTGGATTGCTTGCGGCGTGAATTGCAGAAAACCAAGACAAAACCAACTAATGCTCTCTCGGTAACTTCCCAAGCAAACAACACTCCCGCACGCCGTAAAAACCCACATCGCTTTGCTTTGGCTAGTCCATCGCTGGCTCGTGAACCCATCTCACTAAACTTGCAGAAGACGTAGCTATGAGGAGGCAGCGTTGCACCACGCTTCAACAGGCACACGAAGAACACAAGACGAAGACAACGACCAAGAAAACTGGTGGATTTCGAATCGGATGTGGTAGAAATTGGATGTCAGTTTTTAAATTTTAAACTGGTGGATTTTACTTCAGCCTGCTTACGAGGGTGCCCGTGCTTCTGGCGTTTTATGCTGTGAAAAAGCCTGCTGGACTTAGAATCCCGCTTCATCAATGCTGTTCAGTTCTCTCAAATTTAGCCATTCTGTTAGGATTGGATATTAATGTTTTTTTCTTAAAAGTACATGAAGGGAAAATTTTGTTTCAGGTTCTGTTCCCATGTGTTTAATTTTTTTCCAATCCATATGCAATTAAATTTTAGTGATATACTAAACCAGTAACAAATATTTTGAATAAGAAGAGATTGCTTTATAAGTTGAGATGTTGATTAATTGTATGATTTTTTTATTTTTTTATTTTTGGAAAAATAATTCAACATTGACGGCTTCCACCATACTTTAAAGCCACCAGCCTCCATATGCGAAAGCTAATTTTTACTTTTTATTTTTCTCCATTATTTGTTAAGTTTAAACTCTCTATTATTAATTGTACTGTATTTGAAAATTCAATGTTTCAAATGGTGCCCTAATTGAGGTTAGTTTTTTTAAACTTGTGCATGTTTGTTTCTGAATATTTCAATGTGTGTGTGTGTGAGAGAGAGAAAGAGAGAGAGTGAATTTTCAAAACTCTTGTACAGTTTCAAGGTTGAATTTGGCAAACACAAAGTTTCAATGAAATTTTAATTGTAATTGAAGAATTAATGACTACAGTTGAGTCCAATATTTTTTCCTTTACAGCCGTTCAATTTTAATTTTTAAGTTCTGTATATTGTTTATGACTTGAGTGCATCCAACAGTATTTTTTTCTCACAATTTTTGCCAGATTCAAATGTTATTTTAGTGGCTTAATAAATTACATTCTTTGCATTCTTTATAGAATCTTTGATGAAGGACTATGTTTGTATACTTGGCCATATTGAAATTTTTATTAGAAAGCATGTTATTGTATTTATGATATATGACATTCAGCTACCCATTAAAATACTTTGTTGTATTCTGACATTCCTTTGGATTCTCAAATATCAAATTGCTGATCATGTGGGTGATATATATATATATATATATATATACACTGAATGAATATGCATGTGCAATGACTGACACTATGCTACAAAAAAACTCAATTTTTTTAACATACAAAGAATAAGATTAAATTTCAGAACAAATAAACATTGCTTGCATAGAAAAACAATTTCTGAGTTTGTTAGAACAGCTTTGGTGGAAGCAATCTTCATAAAATTTCTATGAAGCCATATTGAGGACCTCGTTAGAATATAGGTAATTCTCCGTCACCTATCTCTCAATTTTGCATCTCTGGAATTCTTTTCTTCATTCACAAATGTTAACTAGCAGCTGAGGACTTTATGCAAATTTTTTGAGCAATGCACTAAATAAATAAAATTTGAAGATATTCACGGCTAATGTTACAAATTGAGATTTTATAGGTTTTACATCATATTGATTTTATTTATATCATGCCAACTGAAAACTGATATTGATTGTGGAATGTTATATAAACTATTATATAACATCACAAAACATTAATTTAGTGTTATGGAATAGAGCTTTAGGTCTTCTTAGAACCCTCTTATAAATTGAAATTTAAGAAGTTTTAGAAAAATAATGACCAGTTCGGAATAGTAGAAACAAAAATATTAAACTCTTTCTTTATATGTAAACAAAAAAGGAACTTGTAGGCTACTAGTGCTTAATAGTTATAATAGAGCCAACACAATATGGCTACATTTCAACTATTTCCAACAGTTTGTTTAAAGATTCTTTTAATAACATTAGTCAACCATTCAGAAACTTATTATTGCTTTTTTAAAAAAAAAACAACAAAAATACAAATTATATCAATTTTTAATTTTTTAAAGATCAAAATCAAAAGTTACAAAAAATATTAATTATATTTTATCAAAATGAATTGTATGAAAATTTAACTTTTGCACTACTATTTTCCACCTGCCACTACTGATTAACAAAATAAAATTTTAACTTGAATAATTTTATACTAATTCAGATTCTCATAAAATATTCTAACTTCCTGGAGGCTTTTGGTAGAAAGCTCACAAATTAAGTGTTGTCAAGATGCTTTCAGGGGGAGTTTTTGTTTATAATTTTGTCACCAAGTCCTGTTAGAAAATCTCTTTAAACCAATAGGTTGACCAACAAATCTTATTAGAATTTTTTACTATAATTTTTTAGTAATTGAGGTGACAATATATCAGAAGCTTGGACCAAAAGATTTTACTCTAATAAATGGCATATGTAGAATCTTGTTATGGTCTTGTTATAATGTTGTTTTAAAGTTATTTATTTAATTCTTGGAATTTGTTTCTCTTATGAATTTTATGCCTTTCTGTATTTTGGAAACAACAATTTGATTAAGACAATATATTTTCTTTTAATTATTTATTCATTGTAACAAAATATAACCATATCACAATCATTCATTAAAGCATTTACTTATTTTTTTCTTTTTTACTTGAATGTTTTTGAGTTTATTTTTGCTTATATATTCTAATCCAATAAGATACACAAAAATTACAAACTGCAAACCAATTGACATTATTTATCTCCACAAAAACTGGATAAAAATTAAATTTTATAATAAAATCGTAGTTGGAGGTGTTTTATTTTTTATTTTTCAATACATAAATAAATAAATAAATAAATATATATATATATATATATATCTCACTTATCAAGTCAATAAACTAGTTGTACTTTAAAAGAAAAAAAGTTAAATTATTTATTTGATATTAGTGGTTCTTTTAGAATCACAAACAAAGAACTAAAAACATCAAATAAAATTATATGTCTACCTTATTTCAAAGAATTAGCAAAGCATTTAAACATGAATGCAAAAAACTACAAATCATTTACTTACAAATAATGCAGATGTGGTATATGAATTTGAGTAATTATGTAGCATGCAAGTTAATATATTTGAAGTAAAATATAGTTTTTATTATTTGCAAAGCAAATACTATTAAGTAAAATATGATAAAGCAAATACTATTAAGTAAAATATGATAAAGCAAATACTGTTGGATGGAAAAGTAACAGGAGGTAAAAGGTAATAGAATGAAAAAACCAATAGTTATGAAATGCAACGGTCAGAGAGTCAATAGAATAAAAAATTAATAATTGCTAAAGTCAATAGGATGTAAAAGTCAATGGACAGCTTGTAGACTATTAGAGTGTTGCAAATGTAAACATTAAGAATAAGTCTAAACATTTGAAAGATTAGAAGGCTATTACAAAGTGAAGATGTAAAAAATAACAGATGGGTTCATATGCATGACCACTTGGCCTTCATTGTACTGTGTTTGTATAGAGGAGCATAATTACTGGGCTGTAAATTATGATGTTAAAAGTAGCAATATTACAAGAATTTTGAATATTTATTTTCTAAAAAAAGTGTAAAATTTAGACATACATGTTTTTAACATTAAAAAGTGCAAAACCTTGTTGTTAACAGCAGATACATTATTTCTTCTATTAATTTTGTATTTTTTGTTCTCCCATGCTGCAATGGCACTATTTTACACATTCTTATAAATGTGTTATTACACAAAATACATAAATTTATTTAAATTAAATAATTTAATAACAAATTCAAATTAAAATAAAAATATATAAACTGGCATTTAGAAAAATATTTAAATATTTAAATTGTATATTAGAAGCTACCAAAACTTATATAAAAATATCCTAAATTTTAATATAATTTTAATATAAAAATATAAAAATATAAAAAAAATTATATAAAAGTATATAAAATTTTATTTTTAATATATAAAATATTAAATTATATATATATATATATATATATATAGTGTTAAAGTTCAAGAAAGAGTTACTTGGATTTTTACAATATAGAGTTTATCCATAGTAAGTTTCTAATAGTCAAAAGTCAACTAGGGATTAAGTGGCGGCTAGGGTCTCGATAGGCGGTTAGATTTAAGGTCTTGACAGGCGGCTGGATTTAGGGTCTCGAGTGGCGGCTAGCTTTAGATGAATGTAGATGAAGCCTATGCATATTGGATGTAAACTCCACTTATAAGTAAAGGGTGTTGGAAGTGAGAGCTATCTCATTCCGCATTTCTCTTTGTATGCAACCTTGTTGATGCTAAGTGTTGTGGCTTCTAACTTCTAGTTCTTTAACAGGTTATGGGCCCACTCCTATTTGCTTGTGAGTTTTAGAAGTTTTATGAAGTCTTTGTTGTTGTGCGGAATAGGTCTTATGGTATTTGCTAATGTTAGAGTTTGTATGATCTTAGCTTATGTTATGACAAGAGGAGGTTCTGATTTGTAAGCTTAGAGATCTCTAACATTGCTTTGTGGGTTCTTATCTCCTTGGATACTGAGTTTAAGACCATTGTGAAAGACCTTGATAGTGTCTTTATATGTTATTGAAACTGTTTCATTAACCTTCTGTATTTCATTAAATAGTGAGTTGAAAGAGTGAAAGAACTTGATTGAGAGGTTCATAAGAGTGCATATACTGATTAGAAGCTTTAGAAGATCACTTAAGAGTGCTTTGAGTGAGAAATCACTCTTTTGTTCACAAGAGGATATTTTGAGTTTCTGCTAGTGCAAATTTGTGATTTTAGATCACATAGGAACTTCTTTTCTCAATATTCTTTGATACACTACTTCTTAGAAATGGCTTCTAGTGAGGGTGAAGGTTTGAGAGTGATTGAGAAGTTTAGAGGTGACAATTTCTATCACTGGAAGGTGAAAATGGAGCTTTTGTTGGCATCTTTGGACCTTTGGGACATTGTAGATGAAAGTGAAGACCCTCCATGCATAGATGCAAGTATTAAGGAGAAGAAGGACTTTAAAAGACGTGAAAAGAAGGCTTTTGGCATGATTGCCACAAATGTGGATGAAGCCAACTTTTCACACATTATCCATTGCAAAGGACCAGCGGAAGCATGGAAGACTCTTTGCAACATTTATGAGAGCAAGAACTTGTCCAACATCCTTTTTACAAGGAGGAAATTCTTCACTTGCAAGATGGAAGAAGGTGAAGACCTTATGGCTCACGTCAACAAGGTAAAGGCTCTTGCAAATCAACTAGCTATTGTTGACAAACCTTTAGAAGATGGTGATATTGTCATGACCTTGCTCATGAGCCTTCCGGAGTCTTATAACTATCTTATAGTAGCATTGGAGTCCATCAAGTTGAAGGAGCTTACAATGGACTATGTGACGGCAAGACTTGCACATGAAGTGACCAAAAGGAAAGAAAAGGAGCATCAAAGTGAAGACTCGGCTCTCTTCTCAAGACAAGGTAAAGGTACCTATTCAAACCAACGTAACAATGGAAGGAATAACGTGAAAACTTGCTTCATTTGCGGAAAATCAGGTCATTTTGCAAGAAATTGCTACAAGGCCAAGAAAGGAGGCAGAGAGAATGCTAACAATGCACATGATGAATTTGGAGGAGATGACTTTGCATTCATGGCAAGTGAAGGCACTTCTATGGCTGCCATGTCTAAGTGGATTATTGATTCAGGTGCTACCAAGCACATGACTCCATACAAGTGTTCTTTTAACACTTATGAAGAAATTCCAGTAACAAATGTTTGGTTAGGAGACAATGGCATGATACAAGCTGTTGGAATTGGCTCCATTGTGGTGGAGATTGTTGTGAAGAATGAAACCAAGAGGATCAGATTGAAAGAAGTCCTACATGTGCCAAAGATGAAGAAGAATCTTCTTTCGGTGAGCAAACTTGTGTCAAGTGGTTGTAAGGTTCAATTTGATATGAATGGATGTTTTGTGAAGACATTGGATGGAGATAATATTTTAAAGGGCTTTAGAGATGGCAACCTTTACATTCTCAATTGTAAGAAGGTGAATGGAGTTGAAGTAGCAGCATTTGCTGAATTTCCAAAAGATGAAGACAAGTTTGGAATTTGGCATCGACGCCTTGGTCATTTGAATGCCAAAAGCATGAAGGAGCTCAAATCTATGGTAGTTGGCTTAGATCTTGGTCAATCATACAACAATGCCACGACTCTAGCTTGTGAAGGTTGTATTCAAGGCAAGCAACAAAGGGCCTCATTTCCAAGTGGAGTAGCAACACGAGCAAGTAAGTTGTTGGAGATTGTGCATTCAGATGTTTGTGGACCTATGAAGACACCATCAATTGGAGGAGCAAGGTACTTTGTCACATTTATTGATGATTTTTCAAGAAAGGTGTGGATTTTTATCCTTAAAGCCAAGAGTGAGTGTTTCTCAAGATTTAAGGAGTTTAAGGCACATGTGGAAAAGCAATGTGAATGCAAGATCAAGGTATTACGCACAGACAATGGTGGTGAGTATTTGTCAAAACATTTTGATGAGTACTTGAAGATTCAAGGTATTGTAAGACAAACGTCTACTCCTTACACTCCACAACAAAATGGAGTTGCTGAAAGAGCAAATCGCACCATTGTGGAGATGGCAAGGAGTATGCTTCATGCTCAAAATCTTGGATATGAATTTTGGGCGGAAGCTGTGGTGAATGCAGTATACACAAGGAATAGGTGCCCTACAAGTGCACTCACATCAATGACTCCACAAGAAGCTTGGAGTGGGAAGAAACCTTGTGTTTCACACATGAGGACATTTGGATGCATTGCTTATGCAAAGATACCAGATTGTATGAGGTCCAAGCTTGAGGCAAAAGGTACAAAATGTGTATTTGTTGGATATTGTGAAGGTACGAAGGCATATAGGCTAATGTGTTTGGATACCAAGAAGATCATCAAAGTCGTGATGTTGAGTTTATTGAGCATAAGAGTGCTTATGAGCACTTGGAGATGTGTCGAAGTGGGAGTAATGGTGTGTTTGTGGACACATCTTTAAATCTAGCAAAGAAAGAAGAAGAAGATGAAGACAATGAAGATAGTGGAGACATAAATGAAGGTAAAGAGCTAAAGAAGATGGAGAAGAAAGTCTCTTTGATTCCTAAGACCAACAGTGAAGGAAATGAAGATGTTGAAGATGATGATGATGAGGAGTATCAACCTTTGAGTGAGAAAAGACAAAGTTTAAGAAAGAAGAAGCTTGGAAGAGTGGTTGGAGTACATGAAGGTGAATCTTCTTCAAATGAAAGGAGATATCCTATGAGGGAAAGAAGACCACTTGGTGAATGGTGGAAGAACCACATTTTTCCTCAAGTAAGTGAAGAACATGCCAATGTTGCACTCTTTGCTGATCCATTATCTTTATGTGATGCAATGAAGTCCACTAATGCTATGAAGTGGGAGAAGGCTATGCAAGAAGAATACAAATCTCTCATGGACAATAGAACATGGAAATTGACTCAACTTCCACCAAATCGATCTTCTATTGGTTGTAAGTAGGTATTTAGAACCAAGAGGGATGCAATGGGCAATGTTGTGAGATATAAGGCAAGATTAGTTGCCAAAGGATATTCACAAGTTGCTGGTGTTGATTTCAATGAGACATATGCTCCCGTGGCTAAATTCACCACTATCAGAATCATTGTGGCAATTGGAGTAGCAATGGACTTGGAGATGCATCAAATGGATGTGAAGACGGCTTTCTTGAATGGAGAGTTGGAAGAAGACATCTATATGGATCAACCTCAAGGATATGTTGAAGAAGACAAACAACATCTTGTTTGTAAGTTGAAGAAATCATTGTATGGACTCAAGCAATCACCAAGGGCATGGTACCAACGGATTGATACATTCTTTGTGAATGAAGGGTTTGTAAGGAGTGAGGCAGATCATTTCATGTATGTGATGCAATTTCAAGAGTTCCTATTGATTGTAATCCTTTACGTTGATGATTTAATCATCTTGGCTAACAATGTGAAAAAGTTGAATTGGATGAAGGCCATATTGGAAAAAGAATTTGAAATGAGTGATTTGGGAGAATTCCACTATTGCTTAGGAGTGGAGTTCATAAGAGATCGTGAAAACAAGACCATTACAATGAGTCAAAGCAAGTACATTGAAGAAGTGTTGAAACGATTCAACATGGAGGAGTGTAAGCCCATTGGAACACCTTTGGAGGCAAATTTGAAGTTGATGAAGCTCACGGATGAGGAGTTTGCTCAAGTTGAAGGTGAGATGCAAAGTATTCCATACAAGGCAGCAGTTGGCTCACTTATGTATGCAATGGTGGCCACAAGAGTGGATCTTGCATATGCGGTGAGTGTTGTGAGCCAACACATGTCTAAGGCTGGACCTTTGCATTGGGCAACGGTAAAGAGGATATTGAGGTACTTAAAAGGTACTAAAGACTTCAAATTATGCCTTGGTGGTAAGAACATTGATTTGCAAGGTTATTGCGATGCGGATTGGGCTGGAGATGTAAATGATAGAAGATCCACAACGGGATATGTGTTCTTTATTGGAGTGGGAGTCATTTCATGGAATTGCAAGAGACAACCTACCATTGCAAGATCAACCATGGAGGCTGAGTACATGGCAGCAAGTCATTGTGCAATGGAGGCTTGTTGGATAAGGCAACTCTTAGAAGACATTGGATTAGTGCAAACAGAAGCAACTCCAATAATGTGTGACAATCAAGGATGTCTTGCATTTGCCAAGAATCCAAAGCACCATTCAAGAACGAAGCACATTGATATTCAACATCATTTCATACGAGAGAAGATTGAAGATGGTATAATAGGTATGAAGTATTGTACTACAAAAGAGATGCTTGCTGATGTGCTTACAAAGGCATTAGTGAAGGATAGACACCACGAGTTGATAAAGGCATTGGGCTTAAAAGCCTTTTGACAATTAGAAAAGTGGGAGTGTTAAAGTTCAAGAAAGAGTTACTTGGATTTTTACAATATAGAGTTTACCCATAGTAAGTTTCTAATAGTCAAAAGTCAACTAGGGATTAAGTGGCAGCTAGGGTCTCGATAGGCGGTTAGATTTAAGGTCTTGACAGGCGGCTGGATTTAGGGTCTCGAGTGGCGGCTGGCTTTAGATGAATGTAGATGAAGCTTATGCATATTGGATGTAAACTCCACTTATAAGTAAAGGGTGTTGGAAGTGAGAGCTATCTCATTCCGCACTTCTCTTTGTGTGCAACCTTGCTGATGCTAAGTGTTGTGGCTTCTAACTTCTAGTTCTTTAACATAAAGTGTATTAGAAGCTACCAAAACTTTCTTAAAATAATCTTCAAAGATTTGTTGAAACCAAAATATTTTATTATTGGATTATTAATTCATGCTTGAAATGTATTTAGTTATGGTTGAATTTCTAATATATATATATATATATATATATATATATATATATATATAAATCTTTTGAAAAAATAAAATATTTTTTTTGATTATGGATATTAAAGATCTTTTGGAATTTTTTTAAAAAAATTATTATAAATATTTATTTATTATAGAATATCAAATTACCAAAAACTATTGATTTTGTTGGATTAAAGACACAATTTCTTTAAGTTACCAGAAAAACTATTTATAAATTATAATAAATATATTCATTTAATTTTAGATGGATAATAAATATATTATGATAGAATATTATATAGATAGCCATTATATACTACAACATAATAAATACCATAAATTATACCAAAATATAATAAGATGTATATATGAATGCATAACAAACACAACTTTTTTAATAAATAATGGAAACCACACTAGTTTATTAGACGTACAAAAGCTATATAGTTAAAATTTGATACTATAATAATATTAATAATAACATATGTAAAAACTCTAGTCAATTTTTTATAGGCTTGGGATGCCAAACAAACTCAAGAAGGTCCAACCTAGAGATGATTAATTAAAATATATACATATTTATTTAAATAAACTTATATAGTTAATCTAGTTGACTTGGGTTGTATTAAATATAAATATTATTGTTAGTATTTTGTTACTAATATCCAAGTATGCCAAGTATGATCTTCAAATTAAATTGTAATAGAAACTACAATATTTAGGTCCTTGTCACGGACATATACATAGTTACCTATATGATCAGATAGAATTAGATAAAAGAAGGTAAAAGCAGGTTAATTCTATAATATCTTTAGAAAAACTTCCTAGAAACTTCATAGACGTTGCTTTGACTTTATAAGTATCCATAGTAGACTTTTGGATTAGAAACTTGGTCAATAAGTTAGCCACATGTTGCACATGTTGGTAGCTTGAAGACCAAGCTAAATACGTGGCGAACATATAGGAAACTTGCCCTGCAAGTTCGACACATGTCTTGCAACTTGGACACGTGTTGGAGGTCCTATAGAACGTGGCCACTTAGCTCTTAGGTAGATAGTATAAATAGAGACAAGAGTGAAGCCTTCTTCACTCTTGTCAACTCCTTTCTTGTTTCCAGTTTAGTTCAAGAGTCTCTAGTTTTCTTGTCTTTTGGCATTAGCCATTCCAGTTTCTTTTTAATATTTATACTTCTTTATATTTATTTCTTTGAGAGAGGTCTCATTTGTTTATTTGACTTCATCAAGTTATTGTCCTTGACAGATTGACAAGAGTACACATATAGTATCAGAGCTTTGTCTTTTCTTGATTAAAAGTGGCTAATCCCTTTCTCTTGATAAGACATAAGCATATTAGAAGTTGTGGAGTACCCACTTCTAAACTGATATTGTTTCTAGAATTTTTTTTTCTTTTGAGTGTGTGTTCTATATTTCTTGAAGTAAGAGTAGACATCTTCCTTTCTATTATATTATCATGGCAGAGCTTGCGGAAATGAAGAGTGCAATGGTACAAATACAAGAGCAAATGAGAGAACTAATGCTTGCAATGTATCAATTCAGTTTACTACCACAAGGAGCATCAAGATTAGCAGGAAGTGAAGATGTAGAGATGGTTGGAGCTATGTCAATATCTACACCAAACCATACTACCTCACCGATGATGGAACACCGTCTAAACGTTAGAGAACCAAAAATCAGTTTGCCTGAGAAGTTTGATGGCACAAGATCTAAGTTTCGAGGATTCATCAATCAGGTACAACTGGTGATCGAACTTCAACCTCAGAGTTATCCTACGCAAGGATCTCAATTTAGGTTTATTAGAATGTTACTTTCGGGTCCTGCCTTATCGTGGTTTTCATCTTTTCTGGAACAACGTGATCCAATATTGGATAATTTGGAGGCATTTTTTGTGGAATTTCGATCGATGTATGGAGAACATGATGCAATTCGTGTTGCAACCAACAAGATTCGCATCCTACGACAAGGCAATCGATCAGTGTCATTATACGCTTTACAATTTCGACAACTAATGACCGACATCAAGTGGGACGATGCTGCACTCATCAGTCAATTTCTCTACGGATTACAATATGAGGTAAAAAAATTAATGCTCAATTTACCCGATCCTCAGACATTGAGTCAAGCAATTGATTTTGCTGTGAAGTGTGACAATCGACTTTTTGAGTTTCGATCCGAGAGTCGTACAAGGGAGCCTCAACGTTATTATTCAATGGCAACATCAACATCCTCACAAAACGTACATTCGAAAGTAGAAGACATGCAAATTGATGCGGTACGTTTTAAACCTCTTACTCAACAAGAAAAGATTCATCGTCGTCAAGAAAGATTATGTTTATATTGTGGAGAACCTAAGCACACTGCTCAACATTGTCCAAAGAAATGTCGCAACTACAAAATGAGAAGTACGGCTGTCAAAGAAGACAACATGTCGGAAAACGAATTTGTCCAGCTATAATAGGGACCGTGCAGTTGGAACCCTGTACAATTTCCAGTAAAGATCCTATTCTCTCCTCAGAACCCTCTCCTTGTTTTATGATAGATATATATTTAGGACCAAAAAATTACAAAGCCTCTGCTTTATTAGATTCAGGAGCCTCAGCATGTTTTCTAGATGAACAATTTGTTAAGAATCGTAAAATATCTTTAGTACAGAAACCTAAACCCGTACATGTAGAACTCATAGATGGTCGCCCATTGTCCTCAGGAGATGTCACTCATGAAACCCGTCCTATAAAAGTAACAATAGATGGTCATAATAGCTATATAACCTTTAATATAATTAAATCTCCGTCTAATCCAGTTATTCTAGGTTTGTCATGGCTAGAAAAATATAATCCTCAAATAGATTAGAATTCTTATAGACTTGACTTTTTCTAGGATATTATTAAACATCCTATCAATCCAATAAAAAGCTACAAGCCTGGTACATTAAAACTTGTACTTATAGGTGCAAAAGCTTTTATACACGCAACAAAAGAAGGATCAACTTTTGCTATTTACGCAACATCCATTTCTGATAGTGGAAAGGCTTCAAGTGGCATTCCAAGCCAATACCGAGACTATCAAGATGTTTTTGAGAAGAAGAATGCTGATATTCTTCCGGAGCATCGCCTATATGATTGTTCGATTGATCTCAAAGAGGGATCTCAGCCTCCTTTTGGACCAATCTACAATTTATCATAAAATGAGTTGGCTGAACTCAAGGAGTATATTGAAGAGAATCTGGCCAAGAACTTCATACGCCATTCCAAATCTCCTGCAGGAGCTCCAATTCTATTTGTGAAGAAAAAAGATGGATCATTACGAATGTGTGTGGATTATCGAGGACTTAACAAGATCACTATCAAGAACAAGTATCCACTACCTTTAATCTCCGGACTTCTTGATCAACTGAATCAAGCTAAGATCTATACAAAAATAGATCTACGAGGAGCATACAACTTGGTTTGCATTAAAAGAAGGAGATGAATGGAAAACTCATTTCGAACAAGGTATGGACATTTCGAATATAATGTTATGCCTTTTGGACTCACAAATGCACCAGCTGTTTTCCAACATCTCATGAACGATGTTTTTCATGAATTCTTAGATGATTTTGTTGTCTGCTACCTAGACGACATTTTAATCTACTCTAAGAACGTAGAAGAGCATGAAACACATGTTCGTCATGTCTTACAAAAACTCAGAGAAACAGGATTGTATGCCAAGATGAAAAAGTGTGTATTTTACACTACTCAAGTTGACTTCTTAGGATATATCATCTCAAATGATGGCCTCATGATGGATCCTAAGAAAGTCCAAACAATCATGGATTGGAAGATTCCAAAAATAATAAGGGATGTACAATATTTTTTAGGATTTGCCAATTACTATCGAATCTTCATCAAGAACTTCTCTCAAGTTGCAGCCCCACTTACACGTTTGACTTGTAAGGACAAGCTCGAGTGGAATAAAGAAGCAGAAGCATCATTTGAAGCTTTAAAGATAGCTTTTATTTCTGCACCAATCTTATATCGAGTTGATTTTTCTAAGGCATTCTTTATGGAAACAGACGCATCTGACTTTGCTTTAGGTGCACTATTATCACAAATAGGAACAGATGACAAATTATATCCAGTAGCTTTCCATTCTAGGAAATTTTCGACAACAGAGATCAACTACGAAATCCACGATAAAGAACTTCTCGCAATTGTGGATTCTTTTCAAGAATGGCATCATTATCTAGAAGGCGCTTCTAGTCTAGTCATCGTGTATACGGATCACAAGAACCTCGAGTATTTTATGTCAACACGTGTGTTAAATCGTCATCAGGCTCGTTGGAGCATGTCTCTATCAAGATTCGAGTTCAATATTACATATCGGCCAGGAAAACAACAAGGTCTATCTGATGCACTTTCTAGACGTTCTTATCTTGCACCAAAAGAAGGAGATGCAGCTTTTGATCAACAAAGAACAACTCTCTTGAAGCCGGAGCAATTTCATCTTCGGGCAACAAAATCAACATTAACTGTTGATTCAACTTTTTTCAATTAAGTTCAGTTAAGTATGTCCTCAGATCCTCTTATTCATGAAATTAAGAATAATTCTTCTAAGTCTCATGATATTTCGAAGTTTGAGTTCAAGAAAAATCTACTCTATTTTGAAGGGCGCTTATATGTTCCAGAAGGTGAAGCACGATTACGTGTTCTTTAAGCTCGTCATGACTTCCCGGCAGCAGAACATTTTGGGTACAATAAGACTCTAGAGTTGATATCTAGAGATTTTTGGTGGCCTCAAATGTGGAAGGGAGTCAAAGATTTTGTAAAAACTTGTGATGTTTGTTCAAGATCAAAAACTCCTCGCCACCGACCCTACGGACTTCTTCAGCCATTACCCATTCCAGAACAACCATGGTCTTCTGTGTCTATGGATTTTATCACGGATCTTCCAAACTCAGGTTCTTATGACTCTATATTCGTGATAGTAGATCGCTTCACTAAGATGGCACATTTTATACCATGTAGAAAATTCTATCACAGGCAAAGAAATAGCTACGTTTCCCTTGACAATATCTACCGCTATCATGGATTACCTAAGGATATTATATCGGATAGGGGAACTCAATTTGTATCGAGATTTTGGAGAACACTTTTCAAGATTCTAAAGGTGGATATAAAGCTATCTTTAGCTTTCCATCCTCAAACTGATGGACAAACGAAGCGCGTAAATCAAGTCTTGGAACAGTATTTGAGATGTACCATCAACTACCAACAAGATGATTAGACAACTCTTTTACCATTGGCAGAGTTTGCTTATAATAATACGGTACATTCTTCTACACAACAAACACCTTTCTTTGCCAATTATGGTTACCATCCACGACTTGATACTTTTGACTATTCGAAAGTTGACAATCCTGCGGCGGAAGACTTGGTAAATCATTTGTCAGAACTACATACAACAATGAAGGCACAATTAAAGGAAGCTCAAGAACGACAAAAGATAAATGCTGATGCGTATCGAAAGGAACAACCACAACTCAACGTAGGCGACAAGGTATGGCTACTTTGTCGCAATATCAAGACTACGCGACCTTGTGACAAGTTGGACTATCGTAAGCTTGGACCTTTTCGTATTTCTGAACAAATTAATCCAGTTGCATATCGATTACGCCTACCAGAGTCTATGAAGATCCACCTGTATTCCACGTGTCTCTTCTTGAACCATATAAGATAGTGAATATACCAAGAAGAAGACAAGTGCCACCTCCTCCTATAGAAGTGAACAATAATGACAAATTTGAAGTGGAAGAAGTCTTAGATTCAAGGCGGCGTCGAAATAGGTTGGAATATCTTGTTCACTGGCACGGATACGATATTAGTGAGCGCACATGGGAACCAGCAAAAAATCTGGCGAATGCAGCGAGGAAGGTGGAGACCTTTCATCAACAACATCCATCGAAACCAAGATGAAGACTTTCCCTATAATAGAAACAAGATGTAGGTAAGATAACATTCAACTTTCTATCCTTGTTTATAGCTTCTTTGTATTTTGTGACGCTAAGGAGATGGAGAATCAACAGCCAACGGATTTGACTCAAGAGCCTTCATTTGCTGACCTACCGGACGAGACATTGCGACTGTCACAACCCTCAAGACGACGCAACCGAGATGAAGATCTTCAAGAACGACATGTTCTTCCTCGAATAGATGGCGAGATACAACGTGTTTGGTATCACGACCTTGGAAGAGATTCTCGATGTTTGGTGATTTTATTGGAGATAGGAACAACTCCTGACGGTGTTCCAGATGTGATATTCGAAGGAAGTTATGAAGGTCACAACAATGATCAAATAACAGGGTGGTCTTCTCGCCCTGGAATGGGACACTATCGATGGCTGAGAGGACCCATCAATTACCTTCGAAGAGAACAAAGATCAGAATATGTGGCAAATACTATTCGCCGCATCTTAGACTTTCTACACATGTAATCACCGCTCCTCGTGGAACTCGTCCTTTAAAGGGGGGGTAATGTCACGGACATATACATAGTTACCTATATGATCAGATAGAACTAGATAAAAGAAGGTAAAAGCAAGTTAATTCCATAATATCTTTAGAAAAACTTCCTAGAAACTTCATAGACGCTGCTTTGACTTTATAAGTGTCCATAGTAGACTTTTGGATTAGAAACTTGGTCAATAAGTTAGCCACATGTCGCACATGTTGGTAGCTTGAAGACCAAGCTAAATACGTGGCGAACATATAGGAAACTTGCCCTGCAAGTTCGACACATGTCTTGCAACTTGGACACGTGTTGGAGGTCCTATAGAACGTCGCCACTTAGCTCTTAGGTAGATAGTATAAATAGAGACAAGAGTGAAGCCTTCTTCACTCTTGTCAACTCCTTTCTTGTTTCCAGTTTAGTTCAAGAGTCTCTAGTTTTCTTGTCTTTTGGCATTAGCCATTCCAGTTTCTTTTTAATATATATACTTCTTTATATTTATTTCTTTGAGAGAGGTCTCACTTGTTTATTTGACTTCAAGCAATTATTGTCCTTGAAAGTCCTAGAAAAAATCATGCAGATGACTTAGTATAATGTATGCCTATATTACTTAAGTAAATTGAAGTAGAAGTAGGTAGAAATATGTTGGATAGATAATATCTCCCTTAACAAACTTTGAAGAAATTTTATAGACATATATTAAATTTTTTATATTCCTATAGATATGCCATGTGGCTATAAAAACTTTTTCTTTAAGTTTTATATTTTTAGGAAGCCACCTTAAAACAAACTACAACTTGATGCTTAAGCCACAAGCCTTATTGACCTCACAAAGCTAGTATATATGAAGATAAGAATGAAGCCATCTTCACTCTTATTTAAGTCTTTCTTGTATTCTAGTCTTGCTTCAAAACTCTCTAATTTCTTTGTACTTGTCAATTGTTATTTTAGTTCTTATCTATCTTATATTTCTTTGCTTACTTTTTTTTATTTTCTAATGTCACATGAATGTATTTTTTTTTAAAAGTTTTATCTAGATTCATGCCTTTGCAATTAAATTGTTAAAAATTCTTTAAAATATTGTTGGTGAATTAGGGCTTATTAATAAATAGTAGTCATATAAATATTCAAACTAATGTATTATTGTATAAAGATTTTAAAAAAAGAAAAAAGAAAAAATATTATATGTATATATATATATATATTTATATATATATATATATAGCTTTCTACTAACTAATATCATCTATTGTAGAAAAAAGTATTAATTATCAAAGGCTATTGATTATCAAAATAACAAACAATTCTAGATACCTATATTCTAGTTAGAGTTGGTTTCCAAAATTTTGATTAATTATTGAAGGTTATTATTTTTTGGAAGATAAATTATATATATATATATATATATATATATATATATATATATAAGTTTAATACTATTAATTATTAATTAAGCTATATATTAAGTATAAATTATAAAAATATAAAGTATTTATTTTATATAAAAATTTATTTTTATAGAATATAAATATAGATTGTATTAATTTATTATATAAATTATAATATTTTAGGCATATAATAAATTTAGAAAAGAAAATCATACAAGATTTTTGTTGATCAAATGATGATTATGTTGACATTTAGTAAACAAACAAAGCAGAGTAGAATAAAATCATTTCCTTATAATCTAATATAAGATATGTTTAATATAAATTTTAATTTTAATTTTTTTAAAAAAAATTAATTTCAAATCTTGTACTCATTTTTTTGAATATTAATTTTAAATAAGCAATTCAACTTATAATTATCATAAAATAATTATGTTGCTATTATAGCACTATAACAAGTTTCTAAAAAATCTTTGAGTTTTTGTTAGTAAATGTATTAAGGCAAGAAAATCATTCATAACAAAGACAAATCTAATTATTAAATTACAAATCAAACTTGTAGTATGCTTCTTCAGAAATTAATCATATATATATATATATATATATATATATATATATATATATATTGTTATAAAAAATATAAAAAATATATTTATTATAACTATTAAATCTAAATAAAAAATATCTTTAATAAAAATATAATATTTAGTATAAATCTCAAAATGCTTCGAATATGTCTAATCATTTTTTTTTTAAAGAAAAAATGTACCTCTTGGTAAGTCCTTCAATTAAAGAATTTTGTAACCTATTTAAACATCAAGTATCCTAGGCCTTTGAAAGTATAAGTTAATACTATTATCTTAAAGAATTTTTTAAGTAAAGTTATAAAATTAAACTACAAATATAAGAATAATATAATGTATTACAATTTCAAATAAGATATGATCCATAAATATTAAAGCAGCTAATTGAGAATAATTTTCCAATAGAACTACAAATTTAATTTACT
Source organism: Physcomitrellopsis africana (assembly GCA_036785485.1). Lineage (NCBI taxonomy): Eukaryota > Viridiplantae > Streptophyta > Bryopsida > Funariales > Funariaceae > Physcomitrellopsis > Physcomitrellopsis africana. Next base: position 66,329 of record JAWRVF010001284.1, read on the forward strand.
TACTTAAATTCTTAAATACTACTAATGTATAATACTTCCATTTAAAGCAACAATAAGAAATTGTACAAAGTCTAATGACTAATAATGATTTAAGTCCATAATAAATAAAAGCCTCAACTGTTATAACAAGATGTTAAAACTTTATTGCATTCAATTACATATTTTTCACTAAGAAACATGAACAAAAATATTTTGACACATGCAACTCTACCAATACTAATTATATAATATAGAATAAGTCCTATGCATTTTAAATTGCACAAGTCCTTTATAGACTTGTTGCACAAAAAAACTTAGTTCGTAACTAATCTTACTCTATCCATAACAAAAATTAAGAAAGAATTTTTTTTTTTATTAAAACTTGTGCAACACCAATGTGTGTTTTTATACATCACCAATTTTTAGAAACTTATTAATTTTTTAATCCATGCTTTGAACCAACGTTCTAAAAGTCAAAATTGACATCAAAGTAAATAGGTTGTTATGTGTTATCCTAAAATTGTCTCTTTATTGCAATCAAGTCTTTATTTGAAGAGATTAGATATTAGAAATGCCTATGAGAATCAAAATTGGTGATTTTGATTTAATGTAAAGTTTTTAAAATACATTCTTGAATTGATATAGTCCAACTTAAAAATTTACTAATTAACTTATTTGATTTTGTAAGCTATTTCAAAGATTTTTTGTTATTTATTGAAATAAATTTTATTTGTGTAAATTATATTAGAAGTGAGTAATAGTCAATGGACTTGAGGTCTATATATTTGTTCAAAACTAAGTATTGTTGGCCTTTAAAAATATCATAAGAAAATAAAATATCATTTTAAAAATCTATAATATATTTTTATTTATTAATAATATGTTTCTAATAAGATTAGCCACTAAAATTGTATACTATACCAAACTCTTGATTATAATGGAGAAACAAATAGAGATAATTTATAAAATAATTCTACTTTGTTGACTAATGCCATGGAATGTGAATTATTATAACTACCAAAGACAATAATCCATATATATTATATTTAAAAACTAATATAATACTTGAAATTATATCCATTAAATTATAATAAAATTAAATTAGTCAAAATCCATTTAAACCTATGAAAAAAAGAATTAAAGTGTACAACATCTATAAAGGTAAGAAAATCATGAAGTTAACAGATATAATTTATATCTTCAACTATCTTTGTTTTTAAATCACTCAATTGACATATTTATTTTAAACTTTAGTCTAATAGGTTAAATTGGTGTATATACTATAGTTACATAGAATGTACAAGATCTTAAAAACTTAATTATATATTATATAACTTGTATTTTGTTCTACTTAAATGATAACATTAATAAGTTTTTTTGAATTAGAATAAATTAGTGTGGCTCCACTATCAACAAATCATCATCACTAATAAACATGGTATGAAATAAACAAAAGACAAAATATTTATCAATCTCAACTTGAAGTAATTTTTTAAAATTATAAGTTATTAACTTTTTGAGATCATTTTAGATTGCTTAAATAGGCACATTACTATTGTTTTTGTGAATATACTTTTTAATCTTAAGTTACCTCTTTTTTCTAAAGAAATTGCCAAATTAGTCCAAATACTTATAAACATATCTATTAAAATATCAAATTTTTAAGAATCTATAATTATAATATAAAATTTAATTATCACACATCAATATACATTTTAAATTATTACCAAATCTCTTAAAATATATCTTTTATTATATAACATAGCAATAAATATTTAAGCATATTGAATAGATGTAATCATGTGGCATATATTGGTTAAAAGAATTTAATTTATTATAAAAATCTAAAAAGTTTTCTTTCTTTCTTTCTTTCTTTTTTTTTGTTTTTTTGTTAATAATTAGCTTAGAAGAGAGGTTAAAGGGAAGAACTCTCTTAGTTTAGCATTCTTGACAAATCAAGTCTTGTAAGTATGTTTTGAGATGTTTTTAAGTTTGTTTAGAAATAGTTGTATAATTATCTACCAAAAACTTAGATTTGTTATGCACTTATATTTTTGGATTTTTAAATTATATAATAAGAGATAACTTCATTACTATTAGATTAGAATTATTCATATTTACTTGGTAATAATGCACACTTTTTTTGTGAATTAGAATAGCTTAAATGGTAATGGCATTTGATTTCATTCTTTAACTTATATAGATATTTCGATGTGTTTGCAATGCAAAAGGATCTTAATTTAGTTTTTAAATATAATGATTTGCTTTAGATATGAAGAAAAAATGATTTTACACATTCTATACATATAATAAAGACTTGATGTATCAAACTACACTAGACAAGAAAATCATAATTACAAAGAACAATTAATAATTGTGCAACAAGGTTGTTGAGCTATGCATGCGGCACTTGACACTTTTGCACTAATCAGCAATGGCAGTTTACGAAGCTTAAATATTAACAATTAAACACCAATATGAGACCAATGGATGTGGATGGGCTACTTTAAAATACCATGAATTGGGACTTAAGACTAAAAATTACTAAAAATTTTAAAAAATTATAGTCAATGGATGGGTCAAAAATAGATTAAGGAATATATTATCAAAAACACAGTAACAGCAACAAATTTTCTGTCATTGTTAATACATTGTTTTAGTTTTCAACAGTTTTGATTATTCATTTCAAATTTTATATTGACTTTCTCATTTTGTGTCTTAAATTAGTAAAACAAATTGGAGCACAGTAAAATCATTTTGACATTGTTTTGAAAGATTTTTACAAGTCAAGTTGATATATTGTTTCTTCAACTTTATTTTTGTTGTTGTTGACATCTAAATATTAAGTTATATCAATGCAAGTTCTTATCCAATATCTATTGATGTGAAATTTCATCAATCAATTTCATTAATTAAAGTGAAATATCACAATATCATTTCAAAAATCATTTTCTAAAGGTGTTTTGAATTGTTGTTTAGAGATATAACTTTATGCACATTCATTGTTATATAAAATAGATTAGCAAATAGCTCCAGTGAGGACTTTTTTTAAACTGCTTTTATCTGTTGGATTTTATTTTTTTTAGTTTATTTTCAAAAAATATATCTTCTCAATATCATGAATAATTTAATAAAAACGAGTTGTCATTAAAAAAAAATACTTTTCTTATAGTTATTGATATTATTAATGCATGTTGTAAAAAATTTAACCAACTATAAATATCAAACAAAATTGTTGTTTGGAATTATTGAATTCTTATATATATATATATATATATATATCCTTTTACAACTTATAAAGTATCCTTTTATGAAACATCCTTTTATTTTTATATTGTAAATATTATAAATAAATAAATAATATATATATATATATATATATATATAATAAATGTCACATAAAATATATGTATCTTAATTCAAGTTTAGATTTAAATGAGATGAAGGCATTTGCCTTCATGGAAACAACTTTTACTTTTTAAAAAAATCTGATGTATCAATTATTTGTTTTTTTTTGTTTTTTGACAGTGTATGGGTGAACCCTAAGCGAGTTTCTGTTCTTGGGATTTTACAATCAGAATTCAAGCCACCAACTTGTTTAGAGTTGTGGTTGTGCTCTAAGTCCAACTTGCCCTCATCCAATAGTTTAAGGTCATTGCAGTCCAATGCATCACCTGATTTAGAAAGCAAATATGATATGAACTTGATAATTCAAATAAACTCTAAAACAAAATGAAAAAACTTGTGGACTTCGTATACAAATAAGATTTACATGCCTAGTTGAAACAAAACACAACCTGCCACGTCATCCACACCTAGTGACAATGGATTACAGATTGCATAATTGGATGATATTATGGAGGGAAGATAATAGTTCAGCTCTTTTGTATTTATTTTCTCATGCTCAAATTCAAACAACCTACTATTAGTTAACCAACAATGTCGGATTTTGCTTTTATTGATACGTGTCAATCACTTGGGACTTGCATTCAAGAGACCCGCGGCTTTAGGGGCCCTATCTCATTGTAAGCCAATCCATCCCCATCCAGTCAAACGTACAGGTCATCAACCATGGAACCCTGCTCGCCAGTCACGGCATTTCTTCAGCTACTGTGTGAAAAAGGCCCCATCGTCAGAAACACGTGGAATGTCTGGTGTCGATGTGTGGGTAAATGACGGGTGACCCGATATTCTGTGCTGGTCGCCCGGCGTTTGGGCGGGGGGAACGGGAGACAAAGTCAGACGTGGGGTCGGCAAAGAGGAGCTACTTATTAGAATATTTTTAGAATAGTTCAGAATTATGGTGGTTATATAATCACGATATGAGGGCATCTGGAAAACGGGATTTAATGGAACTTGGTCACTCAGTAAAATCCTTTGAGACCTAAAAAGAGAACAATTCCCTTGTCTTTTTAACTTTCCAAATTACATGTTCATTATTCTCTGTTCTTTTTCATCCCATTCGCAGCCTGGATTGGTGACTTAGCAATCACTTCTGCTGAGCTGGTTGGGGAGTGGGGCGAGTTGGAATACGATCATTGCCATTGTTGTGGAAAAAAAAAATGTATACATATACATATATGATCATGTACAGAGGGAGACACGTGGCAAGTAATCACATCGGTGTATGAATTTTGTACACTGAAAATTTAAGTGAACTTATTCTGAGCCTTAATGTGTTTTGTTATAAGACATGATTCTATTTTGTCATGATTCTATTCAATAGAATATAATAAATGGATAGATTTATGTATTCATGCAAGACTGCCTTGTATGTAAAATACTTGAATCACCTTTCCTTTTCATTGATTTAAGAAGTATTTCATATCTTTTTTTTACATGCACTGTAAGGGAGAACTATGTATTAAAAATAGTGGAACAAACCAAACAATTTTTTTTTATTGTAAATTTTAGTTTTGTTAGCTAAAGGGGTTTTCATGAACAAGGTCATGTTCATTTCAAGTTTTGCTATGAACTTTAAAGCACATTTTGATCCACAAGAAGTCCCTCAACTTATGATTATTTGATATAAAAAGAACTACCATATCTTCATACCCTTGTTAACCCCATATTTTAATCCAAAAATTGATATCTTAAGTTGAATGCTTGTTTTATTTCTATCATATATATATTTCTATCATATATATATATATATATATATATTTGTGTGTGTGTATATTCTCCATTTCATGCAAGGATGCAAATCTCAATTCAAGTGTCACCACTCACTTTGGCATGTATGCAATTGTTCATGACTTGTTGTCATTTCAATAATGACAATAATAAAACACATGAACAGTTCATTAGATTTTAATGGGCTTCTGGACTGAACCACATTTGAAATACTGGAGCAACTCAATTCACCTAATACATGGAGATTTGATTTTAAAGAATAGTTACTTATATTTGCAATTCTATACTGTTTCAGACATTTGGGGGGAGGGTCATGCAGTGAAGGCATGAAGTGCAAGGTACAAAAAGTCATTCACCAATTCCATGTGCACCTCGCAGCAGATGGATATATGGATGAATATATGAACTGAGAGAGTGAATGAGACAGGGTTATGCCATTTTGTTGACAACAGCTTTTAATTGAGTGAATATGCCATTGAGTGACTAGAGCATATTGTTTGATGATACACCATTGACAATATATATTATAAATGTGTATTCAAAAATTTAATTATATAACTATATAATTAGACATAACAAATAAACATTGGGTGATTGAAGTGCTACCAGATGGACAATTGTTTTGAAAGAAGCTGTTCTTATAAAAATATTAATGACCATAACAAACATAAGAAAACAGAAAAAAAACAAAAACACAAAACAAAGAAAAAAATCAAAACCTTATGATCACCACTATAACTGGCAATTCTATCAACTATGCAGAAAAATAAAAATTATAATCATAAAAATTATATAAAAATTTATATCAGATTGCAAATGAGAATTTAAAAACCACTAAATAAAATTAACAATTTATATTGTACACTTGAATTGTCACATGGTATTCAAAATGTCATCATATGCATGCACACTCTCACAGAATGGAAAGAAACTTAACCTCGTGGCTTGGCAAGTTAACGTTGCAACAAACATTCACCCATTACCTCTTACTGAAAGACATCCATATTTAACACATTCCACCAAGAAAATTAAGTATAACTAAGTTTGTGTGTGAATATATATACACGTACTCAACTACATTGCAAAGGAAAATAGCAAAAAATTACAAAATTGTGAAAAGAAGGCATATCATGTTATTAAATTTTAAGGCGTTGTAACTAATCCAATGAGTTTAATTTTGACCAAAGTGAGAGATGATTTCAGCTTGCAATTGACAACGGTGGAGGTCTTTCAGGATTCAGGCATGGTAGAAGGGCTGACTGGCAGCGGAAGAAAGTTGGGAGTTGGATCAGACAGGCAGGGGCAAGGGACTACAATTTACGGAGAAGAGCTTATGGCACTGCTTCACCCCCCACAGACTTATCATCTGCCCAACCCTGTCAAACCAGCAGTTCTTCATGTTTCGGGCCCACCATTTCTTATCTGCCCGCTACCCGCACCTATCGGAAGATTCCAAGTGTTTGCCCCTCGAGAGGATGGCTTTCACCGGGCACCTGCTCGCAATGAAGGTTCTGTGGCGCAAAGTGCATGAGCCCCTGCCCAAGCTCCCGGATCCACCGGTAACTCATCCTACCCCACCCTGACCCGCTTTTTCCCTGCGATGGGGAATCGTATAATCCACCGGAGCCAGTCAGAGAGACCGCCCCACCCTTTAGTCATGGGGCATTCCAGAGGCTCATTGGGTGTCCATCCGCAGTCTCATCTTCCCTTCTCGCGTTCCCTAACCAGGAGAACGAAGGCATCTCCCTCTCGATCTCTCTGATGCCCCTCGTTCCTCTCGTTCTCCCCCACTCCTCTGCCGTTGTCCACATACTGAGTCACTGTGACGCTATTCCTATGTGGCTGTTTCTTTCCCATCCTAAAACCGCACTCATGGCTCATATTCAGCTGCTTGTGGGAAAGAGGTCCTTTTTTAAGGATGAATTCAATCTCGTAGGAAAAACAAAGAGTATTGTAGAATTTATCATTCATTGACCAAAAAGCCCAAGCATCTGGTGGAATTCTAATGGGTCACTTACATCAATGTCATTGTATTTACGGTTGAAACATGAAAAACATCACCCCTTTTCAAGCAACCATGTATTTGATTCTCATTAGTTTGTAATTAGTGATAAAACATAAATTTTTAATCTTGAAGAAACAATTGTTCTTTACCAATTCATATATTGCATGAAAGCCAAAGCCACAATAACCTATCAATAGAATCACAATCATTTCTTATCTAAACACAAAAGAAAATGCCTAGTTTAAAGTTGAAGGTTGACCTGCATGTGTCTCTACTAAACATGAGAATACACTTTGTGAACCTCCATGTTTAAATTATTTTATTATTCTATTTGTTTAATATTGTAAGTTGCGTAAAACAAGTTGGAGAATCTACCCTTGATTGTCTGGGGTGGTCAAGGAAGAGAGCCTCTATGATTGGACTACAGCCAGGTCACCAAATTTGAAAGCCTGCTGGAAGTCTTCCTCCAAGTTTCTTCGCTCTTCTGTTAAAATTGTATTAAAAAAGGAAGCTTGACTGGCTTCGTGACAGGGGGAAACATTCAGCTGCTTATAAACTGTCTGGCACTGTGGACATCACCATTTATAATGTTAGCTACTTTGCTTGTTCAAACCCCACTTCTCTTTATTATTTCTTCATCTTTCTCTTACTTATTGGTCATTTTTATTTTTTCCTCCAAAAAGTTAGATGTTCATCCAAAAGGACAGTAGAGTACATAAAGTCGAACTTGTCTCTAGGCAGCATGTGAGTAGAGTAAATTTTGGCTGTGGAAAGTCAATGGTGGACCCTCGAACTGAGACACGTGTCACTGCTCATAACACCTCTAGAAGTGGCCCCACCGTTTGGATTAGGGTGCATTTAAATTGATTTCTAAATGTCATCCATGATTGGATGTATTATGTCATCTAAATTGTTTCACAAACATAAGGAATTCATTGCTTCCAAATATGCATTGTAGAAGAAATATGTGTCATCTCATTCAACACTTGATTAGAGTGCACCCACCTTAGTAATTTCAATTTCATTTGAAACCATACTTCTTTTCATGAAAAGACATTGACCACAAAGCTGACCTTTCAATGATGCTTGACCAATCAAAGTTTGACAGTTGGGTCTTTTCAATTATGTGCACCAATAAATTTTGTGCATTTTTCATCATTAAGAAACAAATATAATAGAGCATATTGGTTTTTTTGTTTCTTCAATTCATGTACAATTAGAATAAAAATACTAATGTGAGAACTCTCAAATCCAAACTAATACAAAAGCACATAGATCTTCACCTTAGTTCCGCTTCAAAAGAACATTGGTTTGTTTTCATTGTTCAGATGTATGGTGGATTTTTGGCCTTGATACTTTCTATGATCATATGGGGTTTGAACATAATACTAAATTTGGAATAATATAATTTCATAGCATCATCATATAATCAACAACTTCACTTCATATAATCATACATTAATGAGAATTATTAAATTAAATCCACTCAATTTTTTTAACTTTCTTCATAATACATCCTTGTATATTTGATAGAGATTCAAATTATATTCAAAAAAATCCAAGATGTTTCCATGAAAATATTTTATAAACATTATGCACACAATTTGATGCCAAAATTACATATTTCTGCAAAAGAGCTGATGTATGTGTATGTGTATGTGTATATAAACATTGTACACACAAATATAACATGGAGAGAAGGGATCAACAGTTCAAGATGGATTACCCTGGTGCAGTTTGGCATTCATCCATGGATCAGTTGCAAGTTTGATGATACAAAGCAATTTTAATTACAAATGAGAAGTTTCCAAGTAGTTTCTTAGCACCAAAGACCCATTGTGTTGCAGTTACAATAGAATCCTTCCATTTATCTCAACATACATGTAAAGCATGCCTAATCCAGGTAAACAGGTTTTACAGCAAATCAAGGGGAAAAACATCACACCATGCACAAGATCCCACAGGTTTTCCTCAAACCATGCTTTGTTGACACATGCACTTCAGCATGAACCTGTGTTATTGCTCAAATGCTCCAAAAACCAAGGTTGAAAATTAAAAGGAAGGGTGTCATGTATGTGCATATACCTATTCAAATTTTACTAACTTTGTTCTTACACATGGCATAGTCTTTTATGTCCAAGAATTGTTATGAAATTGAGTTACTAAGCATTTAAGCTACTGAACATGACAAGAGGACTTGTGATTTGGAAGCTGCAACAATTGGGATTATTGCATCATAGAATCCAATTTTTTTTACTTTTATACCATTTTACATTTGGAAGTTGGAGAGGACACACACACATACACCTAAAACTAATAAAAGTAAGTGTACCTATAGGATGTGAAGAACAAGGGTGTTGGTTCCAACTTTCAGTTGCTCTCTGAGTATCCTTACAATGTACACCTGGCCCTTCATGATCTCAGGACCTAATCAAGAGCAACTACAGTAGATGGGGCAAAAGGGGGATCCGGTCACAGCAGTATATATGTAGTTGATACAACACTTCACTTGGGTATGGTTTAGAAAGATTGTATGGTATTGAGAGGAACTCAGGGTTAAGTAATACATGAAAATGGCAAGGAGAATGGTTCTAAAAAACAAAAAAGTAATGCAAACAAATACACACACACACACACACACAAGATGCAGCAAATAACTTTCTTCCTGCACTTCTTCTTCCAATATCCCTTCTTTGCTGTCAAGCCATTGAATTTGAATAACTTTGAATCATCATGAGTTAACTTTTTTGTGCTGTTTTTGTGAAGATTTAGATTATATATATGTACGTATATACATACAGTCCAAAATACACAAATTTGGATGATTAGTTTTCTTTCCTTTTGAGAATTCATCCTGATTGTTCAACATCAAGAGGGAGGGCATGCAGGGCATCATTGGTACTGGGGGGCAATGAGCTTAAGTGTGTCAGGCAATAATGCAGCTCACTCACATCACACCCTCCTCCCCTACTCTGGTGTGTCTGCCCCCTCCCTTGTGCTAGAGCTTTGCTTCTGCCAGCTTTCTCTGCTTCTTGTGCTCAATCACACACAACTACTACTACTTCCAATATTACTATTAATATTCACACTATTGATGTGGCCCCAATCCTCCTTCTCTTATGTTGAACCAACAAGTTTGGGCTCATACACACCCCAATCAATCAAAGCTGAGCCACAGCCTTCCAATCAGCGGGGAGGGCTTCTTCTTTCATTCATCCTACATGGTCTCATTCATTATTGGAGTACTTGCCTGTCAACAGATGAAGGAAGGCAACACATTTACCATCCATGGGGGGTGAGAGAGAGCATGTGGTGTTGGTCTGAGCAGCAGCAGCAGATTATATGCAGGTGGGTCCTCAGTTTGGGGGCTGGAAAAAAAAAAAAAAAAAAAAAAAAAAAAACAGATGAAGAATCTGTAGAGTGGTCTCTATGTGTGCTTTGACTGCTTCCCCTTCCCCCTTGTGTTTGCCTCTGGTCACCCTAAAGCCGTTTCATTAATAAATAACTTAATAACTAAATAAGTCCAGCTCTATTTGATGGACAGCCTTACCAGGCAACACATTACCTATTTACTTTTCTTTTTTTTTCATCTTTTTTTGTTTTATGGAGATGGTCCCAAAAACTGTTACCACACAGACAGAAGAAAAAGAAAAAGAAAGAAAAGGAAAAAGTTAATCTCATTTTCTAAACTTCAATTGGCTTGAGTATCTGTTCTTCTTTTAAGAAAACAAAACAACTATATATTGGATGAAAAAGGAGCTGTTGAGATGTGATGCTAGTTTTGCATTGTACCAATTCAGGAAAACTGTGTTAAAAAGAAAAAAAAAGAAAAACATGTAGAATTGGCAATAAGTGAGTTTGAAATCAGCACTTGACTTGCTTCTTTATATTTATCTATCAATCTCTCCGTATATATTAATTAATTAATTAATTCACACAAACATTAATACATATTGAATTCACAAAGTGGCATCTTATTGTTTGCAATGATTTTTTGCTCATTCCATGATGGGACCAGGCTCCTGGTCCTTCCCTTTCAATCTGTACTTTGAAAATTAAATTAAAATAAAATAAAACAAAATAAAAAAAACTGTGGGTTTAAGAAGCTTCATATATGAGTCAAAAGTAATATCAAAACATGTGAATAAGGGAACCTTCATTTGAACTAATAACAACTACCAATGTTATTTGATTGGCTCAAAAGACTCAAACATGTTGTATATGACAGTGCATGTGGACAGCAAGAACTTAGTTACTGGATGAATGTAGTTATGACATGCAGACATTCGTTGTGTATAGCATCATTTCAAACACCTGAAATAAAAACCACATATTTTTGTTTACAAAAATTATAAATAAAGACAGTCATGCTACCTAAAACCCTTGATAGAACCCCCTCAATAATTGCATACAACAATAATGTGTACCTGAAAACATTGGAACACAGTTGGGTACTCGTAGCGGATAAATACTGCACACAGTTATACACTTTAAAATATTAAGAATAAAAGTATTAAAAAAACAAAACCTTGCTTATCGTAGAATTCCTTTATATCAAAATGGAAATCAATTAATTAATTAATTATTGTTGAAACTTCTATTAATTCTCCGAGGTGTCAATGCAAATTATAAAGCTGAATTAATATGTTTCACTTTTCACTACTCATCACAACTAATTTCATTACTCATCTCCATTCTCTATTTCAAGATCAACACCGTGGTGAACTTTATGTTTCCATAAATACAAACGTGGAAATTTCTTCTTGGGTCAATCCATTTTGTAGTTTACCAAATAGTTTACACTTCAGGGGAAAAGAGTTGCTTGATCTCTACCGACCGGGAGATTATGCACATGGTTGGTAGTCGAAGGGTGGGGAAGGGTCCGGTCAGCTGCCCGGCGGGCAGCGACTCGTCGTCCTGCCCGAACTGCGCTTTCATTCCATGCGAGCTCGCCTTACTGGGCACCCCACCACTCCACAGCCACCCACTCCCCTCGCACCCAAACCCCGCCCACGACCCGCGCTGCCCCTCCCTCCATCCCAGGGTATGGACCGGGTATGGCTGCCGGCCGCGCAGATGGGGACGCGGGGTGACCGGGTGGCCAGGGCGACGTCGTGGTACTTGGGGAAGGGATGTTGGTTTCGTCGTCTCTCCTGACGGACACGTTTTCTGCTTCTTCGCTCCCTCTCTCGTCGCATGACTTGCGCGCTGTGCGTGTGTGTGTGTGTGTGTGTGTTTGTGTGTTTGTGACTGGGCGTCACTTTCTCCATTCTCCTCCTGAACCTCTGGGCGTTGCTTCTCCAATTCGTTGGCGCCGGAGAGGTGTTGGTTGCGCGCGGGTTGGTCTACCAAGTCGCGGTGGTCTGCGGCTCCGATCGGGGCATTTGCGTCCCTGGGTTGGCCGTGCATCGTGCAATCGGTGGCGTGTTCAAGGTGTGGACTCGACTCTGGGACGGGGTTTGGGAATTGGGTGGGGTGGCGGTGTTGACGGGGTTTTTGATGTGATTTGGCGCGGGAGGGAAGGCGATGGTGGGAGGGCGGGAGCGGGTGGAAGGGAGGACAGATTTGTGGGATTGAGTATGGGTGAGTTGGTTGTGAGAGGCGGGGGTGGAGGGAGGGGTAATTGTGATGGTGGAGAGCGAAGAGTTGTGGCGAAGGTAGGGGTGAAGAGGATGTTGGGAGGGAGTGTGAGGTAGGTGCGAGGAGCGTGCGAGAGGGAGGATTAAGATCGGGTTTATGGTGGGGAGATTGTTGGGAGTAGCGGGGGGTGGTGGACATGGAAGGAGTGGAGCGTGGGGCAGTTGAGTGGAAAGATGAGGGATGAATTGTTGTTGTGGTTGCGGGACGAGAAGAGGTTGTTGCATTCGGGGAGTGGTGCAGAGAGATTGATTGTGTGGGAGGAGTGGAGTGGGTGGTAGGCGTTTGAGTTGGAAGCGAGGAGTGGAGAAGAAGTGATGGTGGAGAAGTAGTTGGATTGGGTTTGGGTTGGGAGAGGAGGGTGGCTGTGAAGTTGAAGGTTGAGGGATTAGGGGCGTGATTGAGTGGTGATCGTTAGGAACAACAGTTCTTGGCAGTGGTTTCTTTAAATTGTTTGAAAGAAATTATGACGGAGTAGTCATGTGCAGACTGAGAAAGCTTTCAAGCAGGTCTGATGTGGACTTGCCTTGGCGTAGTTGTTTCTACCATTTTAGTGTGGATGCTGTTATCTGGTTCAAGTTTTTGTGTGTCGATCGCTCGGGGCTTTGATGAGCGGTATCCGTGGCTTTCTCTTTGTGGTCAACGCATTAGATCTGATCCTCGGTCTACGCTATCGGCGTTGCCATTGAAACAATTGTGCTGGAATAGACAGCGTTTAGTTTCAGTTAAGTCGTTTGTCTTGTCGTTTCGACACACCGATGATTTTGACGCAGCTAGTGACTGTTTGTCATGGTTGGTTTTGGGGCAAGGGGTGAGTGGCGGTGTTGTGGTGTAGTGATCATTGCGGTTGTGGTGTATTTGGTTAATTTTTGGGATGCTTACTTGGTTGCGTAGTGCAAGGGAATTTTAGGAAAGCCGATCTGCAGTCAAGCCTTAAGTTCCAGCGAAGTTTTCTATGGGTCTGGAGCCCCGAGCGATCGACACACAAAAACTGAAAGAATAGCATACTTGTGTTAGTCGAGAGTGGACAGCTTTTGAGCCGAAATTTTGTGTTCATTGGATAAGTTCATCCAGCAACATTCGTGTTGCTTAGGATCAGTGCGGTCTATTTTCCAGCAAGGCTCTATTTAGTCAGGCAGTGTCTTTACGGGTTGGGTAAGGGTTTTGACGGGGTTTTTGTAATCGATCGGGGGGCGATGGTGGACAACTTGAAACGCTTCTTCTGTGCACCTTCTGTCTTCCGTGTGTTACAGTTTTCTAAAATGAAGTCTGAATTCCATGAAACGTAGTGAAGTCGTAAGTGAAGACGAAGCGTTATTGAGGGGTTAGTATGTCTGAGGGTTTTAGTTAACGTCTTTACTTACCAGTCGTTTCCTCGTAGTTCTGGTTGCTACCTTAGATAGGTGGAAGTCCTCACGGCAACTAATAATGAATTTCTAAGCCTGCAGTAGCATGCATCGAGATTTATGAAGCCCTGATTTGGGAGAACTTTTTCCTATGTGCCATTCGAGCCTCTCATATTCGAAGTAATGCTCCTATCACTTTCACATGTTAGAAGTCACAGCTTTCAGGACACATCGAAGTAAGCTCAATCTTCTCGGACCTTACGAAGTAGTCCAGGAACCGTCAAACACACATATCGTTCGGAACCCTGCACTGTGTAACACAGCTTCCAACAGTCAAATTGCCTGGACCACATGAGGTGGATACTTGTTTACTTTTCAACTGCTTAAACTTACAGCTGTGTTTTTCTTGTCCGAGAGAGTGTCAAAACTGCCCTAAACACCAAGTGAATTACCTCCAGATTCTAGTCAATGCACTAATCTTAAATCCAACACCACACCTCTAAACTCTGTAAATTTGCAAGACCCGAAACTAATTGCTTCCTGGAATGCAGCACATTGATCACTTCCTGTCATGCTACTAGTCTCACCAGAGATCTCAACCACGAAGATACGCTGAAAAATCCACAACACCAGGAAGTTTCTGCGAATGGCTAGCATTTGACGAAAAGGTAAGCAAGGATGGAGGCTCGAATTCGAAGAGTTGATGGCGGTTTTCCCGGATACGATGGCCCTGCGCTTCCGCGTGGTCTGCGATCGCAGCGGGTACGATGTCTGCCCTGGCATGAATGCAATGAGTGCAGCATCAGTATGTAGATGCCTCGGCGATTGCAGCGTAACTGCGTCGCAGGAGCTGGGATTTCCTTGCATGCATCTGGCGAATGGTTTCTCATTCCTCTAACGTGATGCACGTGTGACTAAGGTGCAGGGGCGAGCAGGCGATGCCGCGAAGGGGCACGGCGTGAACTTGGCTCGCACCGGAGTGTTCGAACTGCTGGCGACGGTGGCAGGGCAGATACTGCAAGATGCGAGAAGCGACGATCCGAACGCGGCGAAGCAGGGTGATGGCGAAGGCGCGAGGGGCAAGTCGCAGTCTGGGATGGATTCTCAGATATCAGGGCTGGACAGCGTGAAAGACTTCACGTCCGTGGACAAACCGCAGTCGTGTGGAAGCGGGAATGCGTATGCAGGGGGCGTGACGCATGTGAGCTCGGTGGACGAGGTGTCTGTTGAGGGCAGCAACGATGGTGAAAGCGCGAGCTGTGGGGCGCGGAGTCCAGCACAGGAAGAGGATCGGGGGACGTTTGTGAAGGATGTGGTGGTGGACGAGGGCAGCGGAGCGGTTGTACATACGAAGGGGTCGGCGATGGAAGGCGTGGTAAGTGTGAATTGGTTGAGGATGGGGTGTGGGGTGTGGGGTGTGGGTGGTGGGTGTCGGGTGCGGTACATGCGTGTTTTGTGGCGAGCGGTGTACAGTGGGTGCGGAATGCTGATGGTGAAGTTGGCGGAGCATTGCAGGTCATGGCGCCGGTGTGTGATAGTGACATGTCGAGTACGCAGGCTGGAGGCGAAGTGGGGTCGCCGTGTTGCGACGTGAAGGAGATGGTGCAAGTTTGGGGAACGTATGGCGGAAGCAGAGAGGTGGAACGGTATTCCGTGGAGGAGGTTGGCGGAGCTGCGACAAGTGAGGGGGTGGCGTGCGACACAGCAGCGGAGGAAAAGACGCACGCAGCGGTAGAGGTGGTGGGAGAAGAGATGGTGGTGGTGGAAGCGGGCGTGGGCGTGAAGCAGGCGTCATCAAAGTTGCAAGCGGTGGTGAGTGAGGAGCAGCTGGTGTGCTCGAAGTCGATGGAGGCAGAGGGGGTGCGCGGTCCGATGCACGGAGGTGGTTGCGAGGGGTGGAAGAGGTCGGCGGCGTCGGTTCCGGAGATGCACATGCAGTGCAAGATGTCGGAGAGCGAAGAGTACGGGGAGTCGGCGGAGGTGATGGAGGGAGGCGAGGGAGGGATGGAGGATGACGATGCGGGGAGTATGGGGGTGGAGGAGAGGAACGTGGTGGTGTCGGGGAAGAGCAAAGGCAGGGGGGGTTCGTGCGGGAGGTATGCGGTGGCAAGTCCAGGGGTGGCGGAGTGCAAGAGCACGAGGCCGATGGTGAGGAGGGTGATGAGCAGAGTGGAGGGGAAGTTTTACAAGAGGGAGCACGCGTATCGGACGTCGCAGCGCGTTCACCCGGAGACAATGACGACGAAGGTAGAATCGTACAGCAGGAGCTTGAAGGTGCGGAGGGCCGTGAAGGTTGCGAAGCGCAACCACGTGGGCGGGACGAGGGCGAAACGGCAGCATGCGGAGATGGAGTCGACGGATTCGGGGTGCAGCGAAGGTAGGAGCAATGCGTGACGTGATGGGTATGGTTGTTGGGGAGGCAGAGCTTTGATGGGGGTGGGCAGGATGGGTGGCGTGGATGCGGGGGGAGTGGGAGGGAGGGGAGTTGTGGATGGTGGGAGGTTGTGTGGGGGCGTGCTGATGGTTGGTACTGGACTTCTATGAGGCTTGCGTCCAGCAAGCTAAGGAGCTCTGTACTCAGCTGCGTGGTTGCGTGGTGGGGCGCAGATTGTGGATACGGGAAGAAGTCGTACTTGGGCGGGATCGGGGCATACACTCGACAGCGGACGACGCGAGGAGCGGCGAACAAGAGGAGGAAGGTTGCGGATGGTAGCCCCAAAACCGGTCCAGATTTGCATTTGAGCAGCAGTGATTTGATGGAGCTAGAGTACGAGTGTGTAGGTGGTGAGCCTCCTGCGGCTGCAGCCAAGATACGCAGTGGTATGTATGCCTTGTTTGAGCTCGAGGGGGGTGTGGTGGTAGGGGGGGTGAGGTGTGTGGGTGTGGGGGTGGGGGTGGGCGGGGATAGTGAGCGGGAAGGAGGTGGAGACGTGCGTGCGAGGAGGAGGGGGAAGGAGTTGGGGACGGGGTGGGGAGGCGTGGTGGTTGTGGAGGGGGGAGTTGTTGGAGCGATGGGGGGAATAGGGATGAGAGATTGATGGGGTGTGTGGGTGCGCGTTTGCGCAGCAAAAGCAGCGAGCGTGGCGTCGTCGCCAACGTCGAGGTCGGCGAAATTGGGTTCGAAGAAGTCAGCGGAGGCACATGGTACGTGGGCGGAGGTGTGGTGTGTGAGAGTGATGTTGGAATGGTGTGAAGGGGGTGAGGAGGGTGAGTGATGGGAAGCGGGAGGTAACGGGTGCGTGTGGTGTTGCAGTGAAGTTGAGCATAAAGTCGTTCACGGTGCCGGAGCTGTTGGTGGATCTGCCGGAGACGGCGAGCGTGGGGAGCCTGAAGGTAAGGGACGGGATTGTTGGCATTTTGATGGTGGTGAGGATGGTGGTTGAGGTTGTTGCGGAGTGGGAGCGGATTGACGGTGGGATGTGGTGCGAGTGGAGTGACGGGGGTTGTGTGGTGCGGTGGTGTTCAGAGAGCGGTGATGGACGCAGCGATGAACTTGCTGGGAGGTGGGCTTCGAGTCCGAGTGCTGATGCAAGGGAAGAAGGTGCCGGACGAGGGCGCGACGCTGTCGCAGATCGGCATTTCGCGGGAGGCGAAGGCGGAGTCGGTGGGGTTCATGTTGGAGCCGAGCCCCGGGGTGACGTCGAGCTGCGGGACGGGAGAGGATCCTCTGCTGGTTCTGTCTCGAGCCGCGAATCAGCCGGCGCCGAGGTACGCAGGAGTGATAGGTTTTTGTGGGGCATGGCATGTTAGGGACGGGTGGGGGTGGGTGGCAGCGGTGAGAGACAGAGAGAGCGAGAGAGAGTGAGAGGGGTAGAGACGGGTGATGAGGAAGAGGCGTGTGTGGGTGGGCGCAGGTACCCGGTGTACGGAGTAGGCGGGGTGTCGGGAGTGGGAGATGGAAGCGTTCGGTGCGCGATGAAGGGGCGGGCGAGCAAGTCGAGCGGGACGGTGGTGGACCCGGATCCATCGTACGTGCCGCCGTCGGCGTCGAGCGAGCAGGAAGGGTACGTGGACGGGAGGCGGAACGGGGTGGTAAGCCCGGAGGAGTCGGTGAAAGGATGCAACAAGCACGTGAGCGAGCGGATGGCGATCTCGGCTCATCCGACGCGGGTGGCCGCAGCGGGGGCTCTGGCGGCGATACGCGCACAGGCGGATGCGAGCAGGCGTGGGCGGAACGAGATGGATTCAGGATGCACGTCGCCAGAGAGTTGCGGGCAGGACTCGGTGGTGGGTGGATCGGGGGCGATCATCTTGCATCCGGGTGTGAGCGCGGGGGAGAACGTGGGCGGGATGGCACTGGTGCCGCTGCGGAACAAGATGCCTCGCGCTCTGGACAACGGGAAGCGACGAGTGCGGCGTCCTTTCAGCGTGCAGGAGGTGGAGGCTCTGGTGCACGCAGTGGAGAAGCTGGGGACGGGCAGGTAAATGACGAAGGAGGGGGTAGTTGTGGAGGGATGGGGGAGGGGTTGTGGAAAGAGGAGGGTAGAGGTGGATGATGCGATGAGGGAATGGTGACTGGTAGTTTGGCGTGGATGCAGGTGGCGGGATGTGAAGTTGCGGGCATTCGAGCAAGCGAAGCACAGGACGTACGTGGATTTGAAGGTGAGTGGTTGGGGTGGAGGAGGATGGTATGGTGGTGGCAGTTGCAAGGGAAGGGGTGGTGTGGTAGTGGGTGAGGGGTGAATTGGCGATGGGTGAATTGATGTGTTGTGATGGGGGTGGTGGATGAGCAGGATAAGTGGAAGACGTTGGTGCACACCGCTCGCATCGCGCCTCATCAGCGGAGAGGAGAACCGGTTCCTCAGGATCTTCTGGACCGAGTGACCCGTGCACATGCGTTTTGGACTGCGCATGCAGCGAAGCAGCAGGCAGATCTGGACTCGTAGGTGGAAGGGCGAGGGGTGTGGTAGGAAGGCGGAGGGGCGTGGTAGGAAGGCGGAGGGGCGGCGTGAGAGGATGGGATGGAAGGAGTGGCGTGGTCGGGGGGGGGAGGGGGTGCGGTGGGGAAGGGAACCAGCAGAGACCAGTGGGCGCAGGGGGGAGGAGGGGGCGCGGGAGTGGAGGCGAGGGGGGGGGGGGGGGGGGGGATGTAAATTGTAAGTTGGAAGAGGTCAGCTGTGAATTTCTAGGTTTGCGCGTGTACGATCCATTGAAAAGCGTGTAGGAGTAGGTTAAGCTGGGAGCAGCGGTTATGTTCATTCTTCGTATGGCAAAGCCCAATAAGAGACACGCGAGTCTGGAGGACTGGAGCGTGCGAAGG